>CM077154.1:1428060-1678338 GCA_039583875.1 Platanthera guangdongensis | reverse complement strand
GAAAACACTAGGGATCGGCGAGAATCGGCTAGGATCGGCGAGAACCAGTCAGCGAGAATCGGTCGGCGAGATTCACCAGCAGATTCGCGGCGAGAATCAATCGGCGAGAAATGCCCGATGAATCTCGTCGAATCGTTTTGGTTGACGATTCTCGTTCGAATCATCGAGATTCACCGAGGAGACACGTCGAAACAGGGTCGACGAAGTCTCGTCGATCGGCGAGAATCAGAGTTCACTACTCGACGATTCTCGTCGATCGGCGAGAATCCGAGAGCACCAATCCACTAAGGCAACACTTGCCCAACCCGACTCTTCTTTAAGGCAACACTTTGCCCACAACCCCATTCAGGTCGGTGATTGGTAACCTTTACCAACACAGTCAATCATCCAACTTCTCCACATCTCTTTTGTGCGACCCTGCAGGCTCATATCGCGTTGGCAGTGAGATTACATGTTTGACCACTTCTAGATCATCATGGTAACTCCAACAGACTCCCACTTGATCTTGAAAGTATCAAACCAAAAACCTCACAAAAATGAGCGGCATCTAGCAATGCATCATTGCTCCCCAAGCAATAAGAGTTTTATAACTCATAAGCCTTTATGACCAATGTATCAGCGTTGTCTTTGTCCCTTTGTCCCTTACATCCGGAAAGAACTAGAGGCATGGACCGTGTCACCCTCGTAATAGCTCAATCCAAGTTTTCTTGATCCAGGATGGACTTCCAGAGAATGGTGAGTCCAATATCACATATTGACTCAACCAAGCATGGACATGCATTTCTCAGTCCAGTTCCATCAAGGGGCCCATGGATGCAACTCCTGTCATATAGAAGGACAAATCCCATATCTGCTCACACACAAACACCCAAATGATTCGTAACATGCCCAACAACCACCCTTATCATCAACCTTTCTCAAGGAAGACTTTAGATGACATCAAAGCACGCCCTTCCTCACTTGATGAATGCTGTGACTTCAGGTCAAAGGACCACAACACCATTGTCAATTGAGACCTACTCGTGACACGATTGGATGACAATCCACAGAGCAGTCTCAGGTTGGGTCTGTCCAGTACAACTTGTTCACTAACAAGTACCCACGTGATGACTTGATATCACAATATCATGACCTGTGAGAACCGGTCATCATTCAACACACGTGCTAGCCTTCATGTACCATCATCACCCTTAGCTTCTATGATGATACTCGACCAGGGACCTTTTAAGAATGAAGCTTCAAATAAATCATAGGCTCTCACATTCAAGTCACGTACTTGATGTCCCATGGAAGTGAACATTCTAAGGGTATCTATTATGTTAACATTTAACTATCATATAGAAAAACTCATAATAAAAGAACTTGCCATTAATTGTATAAGAAAAACTAGGTACAATGTTCATCATATGAACAAATGGCCAACAAAATACAAGTATACATGCAATCCACAAGATTCTCACTAGAGTTGATCATTTAGGTATCGTATACCCATCGATCTAGTATGACCATCATGCTTTCTCTGCGCGAGAGGCTTTGTCAGTGGATCCACAATATTCTCCTCAGTCGGCACTCTGCAAATGTTTACATCTCCTCGTTCGACAATCTCACGAATAAGATGAAACCGCCGAAGTATGTGCTTGGAGCGCTGATGAGATCTAGGTTCCTTAGATTGTGCAATTGCACATTGTTATCACAGTAGAGAACTACGGGACCAACAATGCTAGGAACTACATCAAGCTCGCCGATGAATTTCCTAATCCATACAGCCTCCTTCACCGCATTAGCTGCTGCGATATACTCGGCCTCTGTTGTAGAATCAGCAACTGTCTCTTGCTTGGAACTCTTCCAACTTACAGCTCCTCCATTCAGGCAAAACACAAAACCTGACTGAGACTTGGAGTCGTCTCTAATCAGTTTGGAAGCTAGCATCCGTGTAACCACTTACAACGAGCTCTTCCTCCCCACCATACACCAAGAACACATCCTTAGTCCTTCTCAAGTACTTCAGGACATTCTTGACTGCAATCCAGTGACACTCACCGGGGTCTCACTGATACCTGCTAGTCATGCTCAAAGCAAAGGAGACATCGGGTCGAGTACATAACATCGCGTACATGATTGATCCAATTGTCGAAGCATATGGAATCAACTTCATGCGGTCCTTGTCTTCACAAGACTTTGGACACTGGTCCTTAGAGAGATTCATACCATGAGACATGGCAAAAATCCCTTTCTTGGACTCCAGCATGTTGAACCGCTGCAACACCTTTTCGTGTACGGTACTCTGGGTCAAACCCCAGCAACTTCTTTGATCTATTCTAATAGATCTTAATACCAAGTAATATAAGTCCTTCAAACCCAAATCCATCATTGAAAAGCAGTTACCTAACTAGGTTGTTTCTTAACAACTTTCAGGGTAGAAATGTCATTCCAATCAATAGTATGTCATCTACATACAACATCAGGAAGACAACAATGCTCCCACTGATTCGCTTGTAAACACAAGGCTCATCTTCATTCTTGATGAAACCAACTCTTTGATTTTCTCATCAAAATGAAGATTCCAACTTCGAGAGGCCTGTTTCAGTCCATAGATGGACTTATTCAGCTTGCATACTTTAGTGGCTTCATCTGGGGATACAAAACCCTCGGTTTGTGTCATATCACATTCCTCAAGGAGGTTTCCATTAAGGAAAGCCGTTTTGACATCCATCTGCCAGATCTCGTAGTCATAATACGCAGCAACAGCAAGCATATCCTTATGGACTTTACCATGGCAACAGGGGAAAAGGTCTCATCATAGTCAATACCATGAATTTTGCTTGAAACCCTTAGCCACACAGTCGCCCTTTGAATGTTTGTACATTCCCATCCATGTCGGTCTTCTCTTGAAGACCCACTTGCACCTATGGGTCGTACCCCTTCAGGTGGTTCCACCAAGTTCCAAACTTGGTTTGCATACATGGAGTCCATTTCGGATTTCATAGCCTCAAAGCCATTTGTCGGAGTCCGGTCCATTCATAGCCTCTTGGTAGGTTGCTGGTTCATCATCATGATCCATAAGCAACAACATTACCTATTTGAGACACGAGAAATCCATATCTCTCCGGCTCAAACCTCGGTCTACCAGATCTACGTAGGACTTGTGTTCCTTGAGCAGGTTCTCTAGCTACAACATCTTGTAGCTCTGTCTCAGAATCCAATTCTGGTGTCATTCACTACATGTGGTACTTGAACTTCTTCAAGCTCTACCTTTTCAGTCTTTCTTGATAAGAACTCTTTCTCCAATAAGACACCAGTCCTTGCGACAAAACACTTTGCCCTCAGACGGTAGGTAAAAGTAATACCCTTTCGTTTCCTTAGGATATCCCACCAGATAACATTTATCCGATTTGGGTTCCAGCTTGTCAGGCATTTGACGTCTCACGTATGCCTCACAGCCCCAAATTTTAATGAACGACATACTAGGACGCTTCCCAGTCCATATCTCATATGGTGTCTTCAGAACCACTTTCGTTGGAGCGCGATTCAATGTCATTGCAGCAGTCTCTAAAGCAAAACCCCAAAAGGAAACAGGCAAGTCTGCATGACTCATCATCGAATGTACCATGTCTAACAGAGTACGATTTATCCTCTAAGACACACCATTATGTTGTGGTGTTCTAGGTGGAGTGAGCTGTGATACAATACCACACTCTTTCAGATGATCACGGAACTCATGACTCAGGTATTCGCCACCTCGATCAGATCGGAGTGCTTTAACCCTTTTACCCAACTGGTTTTCTACTTCATTCTTGAACTCTTTGAACTTTTCAAAGGTCTCGGATTTGCACTTCATAAGATACACATATCCGTATCTACTGAAATCATTAGTAAATGTAACAAAGTAGAAATACCCACCTCTAGCCATGGAACTCATGGGTCCGCATACATCACTATGTACAACACCCAAGAGATTCTCAGCCCTCTCAGTATAACCAGTGAAAGGAGCTTTAGTCATCTTGCCTAACAAACAAGATTCGCATCGCTCAAATGATTCATAATCAAATGAGTCCAAAAGTCCATCTCTATGGAGCTTGGATATGCGCTTCTCGTTGATATGGCCCAAACGACAATGCCAGAGAAATGTAGGGTTCGAGTCATTTGTTCTTAGTCTTTCATTATTTTCTACATTACAGATCAGATGGTCCAAGTTCAAAACATAAAGACCATTAAACAATTGGGCTACAGCATAACAAACATCATTCTTAAATATAGAACAACAGTTGTTCTTAATTATAAAAAAAAATCCAATCATGTCCAAACATGAAATAAATATAATGTTTCTAGTTATGGCCGGAACAAAATAACAATTATCTAGTTCTATTACAAGCCCACTGGGCAAAGAAAGACGGTAAACCCCTACGGCTACAGCAGCAACTCTTGCTCCATTGCCGACGCGGAGGTCCACCTCCCCTTTACTCAGCAATCTTCTCCTTTCCAGTTCCTGCACATTTGTACAAATGTGAGAACCACATCCGGTATCCAATACCCAAGATGAAGGAGCAGAAAGGTTTATCTCTATAACGTAAACATTTGAAGCGGAAGTCATACCTCCCTTCAATTTTTGCAGACCTTCAATGTACGAAGGACAGTTCCTCCTCCAATGACCAGCCTTGCCACAGTGGTCGCATTTCCCTTCCTTCACCGTGCTTTTCTTTTTCATCAGTGCAGAAGACTTGGGCTCAAGATCTGACTTAGGTCCCACCTTCGTCTTCTTAGAGCCCTTGCCTTGCCCTTGCCCTTATGCACCATCAGTATGGGGCTGGCAGGCTTGGCCTTCTTCATATTGATTTCGGCAGTTCTCAACATGCCTAGGAGTTCGGGCAGTGTCTTGTCTATTTCATTCATGTTGTAGTTCAAGACGAACTGCTCATAACTGTCTGGCAACGATTGCAGGATCAGATCTGTGGCCAACTCTTGACCAAGAGGAAAACCCAGCCTTTCAGGTTCTCTATATACCCAATCATCTTGAGTACGTGAGTCCCTACTGAGTCTCGAACTCTCATCTTGCACTGAAACAATGCTTTTGTGATGTCGAACCTCTCTTGACGAGCCTGCCTTGAAACATTTTCTTGAGATGCTCGTCAATCTCCTTGCACCCCATGCTCTCATGTTGCTTCTGAAGCTCAGAGTTCATAGTGGCAAGCATAAGGCATTCGACATCTAAAGCATCATCAGTATACTTCTTATAAGTATCCTTCTCAGCACGGAAGAGTTCCCGGTCGGCACCTCGGGGGCTTCTTCTTCCAAGACATAGAGCTTTCACTCTTGCCTGAGAACAATTCTCAGGTTCCTATACCAGTCCATGTAATTTGTCTCACTGAGCTTATCCTTCTCAAGGATGGTTCTCAGAGACAAAGTGGAGTGTGAAACACTTGCCATGGAATTCTACAAGAATTTATGCAGAATAAAATCAGTACCAAAATTTCAAATACAATTTATTTTAATTTGGACTTCAATTAAAACACTCTCACTATTTTATTCGAAATGATAGCCCTCACTAACAATTCGGAGAGTTCATGCGAGCTACTCTCTTAGTGGACAAGATCCGTATTTCACCAACACAATGAGTCAGCTTTGGCTTTCCTCTCACGATGCGGTTATTTAGGTAGGCAACGCTTGCCAATTGCATCCTCATGCAATTCTTGTATGGTTGGTGAATAATTCCTTATTCGCATCCATCATGTAACGCCCCGAAACTCAAAGGAGCAAAGGGGGACGTTTTGGGCCAGTTTGGGTTCTGGCAGAAGGCACACGGCCTGGGAAACGAGTGTGTCCCAGGGCGTGTCAAGCGTGTGTCGACACTTAGCCGCGAAGTCGTCGAGTTATACTCGACGATTCGTCGAGAACGGGCACACGGCCTGCGACACGGGCGTGTCGCAGGGCGTGTCGACCCGTGTCGACACTTAGCCGTGAAGTCGTCGAGTTATACTCGACGATTCGTCGAGAACGGGCACACGGCCTGCGACACGGGCATGTCGCAGGGCGTGTCGACCCGTGTCGACGATCGTCCCGGGGAGTCGTCGAGATTCACTCGACGATCGTCGAGACAAGGCACACGGCCTAGGACACGGGCGTGTCCAAGGCCGTGTCATCAAGTCGTCGATCTTCACTCGATGAAATGTCCCGTGTACACGGCCTGGGGCCCAGGCGTGTCAAGGTGACACGGGCAAGGACACGGGCGTGTCCTAGAACCCGTGCAGTGCTCGGGTTGAAAACGGGGAAAATCATGGGGTACACGGCCGGCCTCACGGCCGTGTCAGCTGGAACACGGGCGTGTCAGCTCGAACACGGGCGTGTTCGATACCCGTGTGAGGTTCCAGGAGATTCGATTTTGACGGCGAATGCGGCACACGGCCCTGGACACGGGCGTGTGCCAGGCCGTGTTCGCCCAGATTGGGCATTTCAGCCCCGAATCAAAGCCGTTCGTTTCCTTAGGTTGAGATCCAACGGCTGGGGGATGTTCCTGAAGGGATATACCCGTGAGTTGACTTGGAAAACCTTCACTTTTCTTCACTTGTTCTCTTTCTAAGTTCTTGGAGAGAGAGGAGAGCTAAGGGAAGAAGAAGAGCTAGATTCGCCATTGGAGGAGCTTCGGAGCTCCGAATCGCAAGCCGACTCCGGATCCACGGAGGCAACGCAAGTGCGGTGATTTCTATCCGATTACTTTTCGATGGCGCCAAAGAGGAACTCAAGGGTAACGATCCTCATCTTGAGCATGAGTCGCTCTCTTTCTTAGCATAGGAAGCCCGCTCTCGCGAGTTTGCGGAGAGTTGGAGGCGTTCCTTCGGGTAGATATGTAAAGTCCCCGTTGTTTAGAGTCCGTATGCGAGAACGGACGTAGGCATGATGTGTGAAGCCTACCCGGACATGTTAGTCTGGATCGGTGATGTTGCATTGCATAAGGCCGGAGAAGACTCCGTGCTATGGTTTGTTTTTTCGGGTTTTCTACGCGGTAGATTGCAGCAGGGAGCCTTGGGGACTAACCCAAAGGTGCACCCGGAAAACTGGGCGGATACGAGATCTTGCCAACTTGGTGGCCTGAGAGCCAACTTGAACATAACGGGGTTATGTGTCTTGCGGTAGAATGAGACTCGGTGAAAGTTTGACCCGCGCAAATGGCTTAAATTGTCGTTGCGAAGTGAGCACGGTTAGATGGAGCCGTACCCGCTTTATGTCGTTCGGTTAGAGAGACCTAAGGTTACGTGGCACTCGCCGTTGGCATAGATGGAGTCTTCGGCGGTCAATGGCTTAAATTGTCGTGACCCAGGCCAGGAAGACGAATTGCTCATAGGTTTGGCCGTCTAAGTGGCGGTGGTGAGTCTGGAATGTTAATGGCTTTAATTGACGTAACATCGACCGGTTCACCGATAATGTGCCCTGAGTGCACGGGGCGTGTGGCCGTGCGAGCCAACGTCTGTGATGAAATGGCTATGGTTATATAAATTGCTCGCTTATGCTAATGAAATGCAGGGAAGGAGCATCGCCGCCCCGAGTTGGGGGCGGGATCGTTATAATTTGGTCAGCATTGCTGACCGTTGCCTTGTTTGCCACCGTGCGGTGGTTTGTTGCTTGCAGGTGCAGCTGGACCAAGCGGTCAATAGCGGGCTAAAGCCCTTTTTGCGAAGCTGGCCCTCGAAGGCCCAAGTGGAAATGTTTCTGTTTTATTCATGTATGACCGGCCTGCGTGCCGAGGTTTGTAAATCATGTATTATTCAAGTGAAACACTCTGTAAGGCCTTAAGGCCGATTTTGGGTATTTTGTATAACATTCCTAATTATGTAATAGTGGACATTCGTGCTCTAATGCTGGGTTCTTGTTTACAACTTATATAAACTGCTTCCGCTAGAATGCTCTGTGTAGGACGTTGAGATTGGTTGGATGGTTTCCATACGTAACCACCCGGTCTGTCTGTGGTATATGGCGTCGGGCCCCGGCCGGACCTACTGCTATATACTATGCGACGGATAGGGGGTGTTACAATTTGGTATCAGACTACTGGTTTTGGTCGGGCTTAAACTGAATTCGTGGGCGAATTCTTTTTAAGGGGTGGTGAGCACATTGTGTGCGTCATCGTAATAACAGTAAAAAGAACCCATGAATGTCCACTTAGGAATGAAAATACTCGTGTTTGAGGAACCTGCGTGTTCCTATAATTGCTATTTGCAATACTATTTGGTCGCTTAACGGTGTTTTGTACCACTATAGGTGACCAGAAGTGGTGTTGGGCCGTCAGAACGCCGAGTTTCTGAGGCTAGTAGTGCACCGGATGTTGCTCCTGCAACACCTCTGTCGGCTGAAAATATACGATTGGTGGCTGAAGCGGTGTTGGCCGTGATAAATGCGCAGCCTGGAAGGCAAGCGCAGCAGCCCGCTCCTGTGATGGAGCAAGAACTTCTGCAAGAGGCTGAGCCGAGGAGGGTGGAGCAAGTGGTTGTAGAACCGATAGTGCCAAGGAGGGCAACTGAGAGGCAGCTAAAGCATGTAATGAGCTTTAACCCTCCGCTATTCTCGGGGTTGGGAACCCCATCTCAGGCTGAAGACTGGCTCTCCAGGGTGAAGAGAGTCATGACAGCGACGGAGACGGAGGAGTGGCAAATGACCACCATCGCTACGTTCCTTCTGGACGGGGAAGCGAGGATGTGGTAGGAAGGCTTGGAGTTGCATCATCTGAGAGGTAGACAATTGATAGACATTCTGATGGAAGAGTTCTCGGGATTGTTCTTAGCAAGATACCTCCCTTCTACTCAGAGGATTTCAATGGAGAATGAGTTCCTGAAGTTGGTGCAGGGTGAGAGGAGCGTGGATGAATATCTCCACGAGTTTACGCGGTTGAGTCGTTATGCTAGCTCCACCATCATGGATGAGGAGCGCAAGACTAATCGTTTTTATGAAGGCTTGAGGGATGAGTTGAGACTATTATTGTCGGGGCCGATGACGCAGGGTTTCTTAACCTTGGTCAATACTGCCCGGTCCTTGGAGAAGGACATGAAGAACGTGCAAGCGAAGAAAGGCTTGGGTGATAGAAAATCTGAGTTTAAAGTGCCGAGTACTTCAAAGTCCGGCTATCGGAGGTCTTTCAAGAAGCATAGGACTTCGGGTCCAGCTCCTTCTGGCGCTTCTGGGGCGACTACGGTCGGACCCCGGGTGCGTGCTTTACATGTGGAAAGACGGGGCATTTTGCCCGTGATTGTTGGAGCGGACGTCCTAAGTCTGAGAGAAGGCCAGGAGCTACATATGAAGAGAAGGGAAAGGCGGTGGAGTCGACAGCATCCCATTATGCTCCGGCCCAACCAAGGGTCTACAATCTTGGCCAACAGGAGGCCATTAAACAACCTGATGTGGTGACAGGTACGGTTTAATTATAGCAAGTCAATTTCTTTAAATGCTTGTTATGCGCATGTTACCTTACCACTACTTGTTTAGGATTGTATTGATTTGTGAAAATCCGGCACGAGCACTCTTTGATATGGGAGCCTCACACTCCTTCTTGTCTGAAGGATTTATATCATGCATCGGAGTCCCTTCTTCGATGGCAAAGGATAAGTTGGATGTGTTGTTGCCCAATGGGTGTTCGATGCAAGTGGATAGGATCTGCGATGTTAAGATTCGTATTGGGGAGCAGGTGTTCGACCTGCGGGCGTCTTTACTTCCGTTGGTGGAGTTCGACGTCATATTTGGCATGGACTGGCTCTCGGAGCAGCAGGCCCATATAGATTGCGGTAGCAAGGAAGTTAAGATGGGAGCGAGTCGTGAGACGACTTTTACGGGCTTAAAGGGGTCGAGCAAGATGTTGATGTCTGCTCTTCAGGTGGTGAAGGCGGTTCGTGCTGGAGCAGAACTGTTCTTTACACTAGTGGAGGTTGCCAAGCCGAAGCTCGCGTTGGATTGTATTTCAGTGGTATCGGAATACCCTGATGTGTTCCCCGCAGATCTTCCTGGAGCCCCGCCTCAGCAGGAGATAGATTTTACTATCGAGCTAGTGACAGGTGCAAAGCCTGTGTCACGATCTCCGTATCGGCTAGCGCCTAAGGAAATGGCGGAGCTGAAAGTTCAACTGCAAGAGTTGCTGGAGCAAGGTTATGTGCGCCCGAGTTCTTCGCCTTGGAGCGCACCGGTCCTCTTTGTTAAGAAGAAGGACGGAAGCTTGAGGCTATGTATTGATTATCGGGAGCTAAACAAGCTGACGGAGAAGAACAAGTACCCGATCCCCCGGATTGATGATCTCTTTGATCAGTTAGTCGGGTCGACGGTGTACTCGAAGTTGGATCTCAAGGTCTGGGTACTATCAGCTGCGGATAAGGGAGAGTGATATCCCAAAGACAGCATTTAGTACGAGGTGCGGGCATTATGAGTTTACGGTCATGCCGTTTGGGCTGACTAATGCGCCGTCAGTGTTCATGGATTTGATGAACATGACGTTCAGGGAGTACTTGGACCATTTTGTGATCGTCTTCATCGACGATATTTTGGTGTACTCGCAAAGTGAGGAAGATCACTTCAAGCATCTTCATTTGGTGTTGGAGACGTTAGGGAGAAATCAGTTGTATGCCAAGTTCTCGAGGTGCGAGTTTTGGCTATCCTCAGTGGCGTTCCTCGGGCATATAGTGAGTGGAGAGGGTATTGCTGTGGATTCGGCGAAGATTGTTGCGATACGGGAGTGGCCTGAGCTCGCTACTGTAGCAGAAGTCCGGAGCTTTTTGGGGCTTGCCGATTATTATAGGCGCTTCGTAGAGAACTTCTCGCGGATAGCGTTACCTCTCACTACTTTGACGAGGAAGGAGCATAAGTTCGTTTGGACGCCGGAGTGCGCGCGAGCTTTTGAGGAACTGAAGTGTCGGTTGACCACGGCGCCTGTGCTGAGTACGCCATGTGGAACCGAAGGCTATGAGATATATAGCGATGCTTCAGGCAGCGGTTTGGGTTGTGTGCTACTGCAGCACGGAAGCGTGATAGCTTATGGCTCGAGACAGCTAAAAGTGCACGAGAGGAATTATCCGGTCCATGACTTGGAGTTAGCGGCCGTGATTTTTGCCTTGAAGCTGTGGAGACACTATTTGTACGGTGTGAAGATTGATATCTACACCGATCACAAGAGCCTAAAGTATCTAATTGATCAGAAGGATCTGAATATGCGGCAGCGTAGATGGATGGAGTTCCTGGTGGACTGTACATTCAAGATCCACTACGTGCCTGGCAAAGGGAATGCGGTTGCGGACGCGTTGAGTCGCCGAGCCCCAGCTCAAGCCAATTGGCTATCGGTGCACGATGAGCGGTTGGTGCGGGAGTTGGAGGCGTTGGAGATTGTTTGTGTGGATAGACAATCAAGTGCTGAAGCAGTTCTGAATTGGACTGAAGTCCAATATGACCTGGCTGATCGTATTCGGCAGACTTTGGATATGGATGCTCATATGAAGCAGTTCATGATAGAGGCTCTGGATGGGTCAAATTCCCAATTCGTCGTGGAGGACGGATTGCTTTGGAAAGACGGTCGTCTGTGCGTCCCAAGTGTGGGCAATTTACGAGTGGAGTTGTTGTACGAGGCACACCATACCAAGTACTCGATTCACCCGGGGAGCACGAAGATGTACCGTGGTGTGAAGAAACTGTTTTGGTGGCCGGGTTTGAAGAAGGATGTGGCGCTATACGTAGCAAAGTGCCAAACCTGCGCCTTGGTAAAGGCGGAGTGCCAAAAGCCGGGAGGATTTCTTAAGTCCTTGCCTATACCGGAGTGGAAATTTGACGACATCTCTATGGACTTTGTGCACGGTTTGCCAAGGTCGCAAAAGGGGAACGACGCCATTTGGGTGGTTGTTGATCGATTAACGAAGGTGTCGCATTTTATTCCGCATAGGAAGGATGATCCGGTGGAGAAGCTGGCAAAGCTTTATGTGGATAACATAGTACGGCTTCATGGTGTGCCCCGCAGCATCGTGAGTGACCGAGATGGGCGGTTCACGTCCAATGATTGGAGGCTGGTGCAGCAAATGTTGGGAACAAAGCTGAAGTTTAGCACAGCCTTCCACCCACAAACGGATGGGCAGACCGAGAGGGTTAATAGAACCATGGAAGACATGCTTCGCATGTGTGTCTTGGATTTTGGAAAGCAATGGGAAGACCACCTTTATTTGGTGGAGTTCGCATACAACAACAGCTACCAAGCAAGTATTCAGATGGCGCCTTTCGAGGCCCTATATGGTAGAAGATGTCGCACGCCGTTGTCTTGGTTAAAACGGGTGAGTCAAAGTTGTATAAGCGATCGAAGTAGAGGGTGCTACTTCTTTGGTGAGAACGATTCGGGAGAGGTTGCTCATCGCTCAGGACCGGCAAGCAAAGTACTATAATGCCAAGCACAGGAACGTGGAGTTCGCTGTGGGCGATTATGTATACTTAAAGATCAAGCCGTCCAACGGTGTCTCGCGGGTGCGACGATTGAAAAAGCTAAGCCCGAGGTACCTTGGACCGTTTGAGGTTCTGGAGCGAGTTGGTGAAGCGGCCTATAGGTTGAAGCTCTCAGTGGAGCTTAGTGGTTTACACGATGTATTCCACATTTCGGTGCTTCGGAAGGCGGTGCAAGAGCCTACGCAAGTGATCGCGGTCGATCAAGTGCCGGTGGAAAGTGGGCTAACGACAAAAGTCAAGCCCGTGCGGATTGAGGACTCGGAGGTCAAGCGGCTACGCAATAAAGAGATCAGAATGGTCAAGGTCCGGTGGGACAATTGCGGTCGTGAGGAGCTCTCCTGGGAGAGAGAGCAGACTATGCTTGACGAATATCCGGAGTTGTTCCGCTCAGGTACAAATTTGGTTTTGTACATGTCTTTCCTTTATTGTAATTTCGTGGCCGAAATTCTTTTAAGAGGGCGAGAGTTGTAACGCCCCGAAACTCAAAGGAGCAAATGGGGACGTTTTGGGCCAGTTTGGGTTCTGGCAGAAGGCACACGGCCTGGGACACGGGCGTGTCCCAGGGCGTGTCAAGCGTGTGTCGACACTTAGCCGCGAAGTCGTCGAGTTATACTCGACGATTCGTCGAGAACGGGCACACGGCCTGCGACACGGGCGTGTCGCAGGGCGTGTCGACCCGTGTCGACACTTAGCCGTGAAGTCGTCGAGTTATACTCGACGATTCGTCGAGAACGGGCACACGGCCTGCGACACGGGCGTGTCGCAGGGCGTGTCGACCCGTGTCGACGATCGTCCCGGGGAGTCGTCGAGATTCACTCGACGATCGTCGAGACAAGGCACACAGCCTAGGACACGGGCGTGTCCAAGGCCGTGTCATCAAGTCGTCGATCTTCACTCGACGAAATGTCCCGTGTACACGGCCTGGGGCCCAGGCATGTCAAGGTGACACGGGCAAGGACACGGGCGTGTCCTAGAACCCATGCAGTGCTCGGGTTGAAAACGGGGGAAAAATCATGGGGTACACGGCCGGCCTCACAGCCGTGTCAGCTGGAATACGGGCGTGTCAGCTCGAACACGGGCGTGTTCGATACCCGTGTGAGGTTCCAGGAGATTCAATTTTGACGGCGAATGCGGCACACGGCCCTGGACACGAGCGTGTGCCAGGCCGTGTTCGGCCCAGATTGGGCATTTCAGCCCCGAATCAAAGCCGTTCGTTTCCTTAGGTTGAGATCCAACGGCTGGGGGATGTTCCTGAAGGGATATACCCGTGAGTTGACTTGGAAAACCTTCACTTTTCTTCACTTGTTCTCTTTCTAAGTTCTTGGAGAGAGAGGAGAGCTAAGGGAAGAAGAAGAGCTAGATTCGCCATTGGAGGAGCTTCGGAGCTCCGAATTGCAAGCCGACTCCGGATCCACGGAGGCAACGCAAGTGCGGTGATTTCTATCCGATTACTTTTCGATGGCGCCAAAGAGGAACTCAAGGGTAACGATCCTCATCTTGAGCATGAGTCGCTCTCTTTCTTAGCATAGGAAGCCCGCTCTCGCGAGTTTGCGGAGAGTTGGAGGCGTTCCTTCTGGTAGATATGTAAAGTCCCCGTTGTTTAGAGTCCGTATGCGAGAACGGACGTAGGCATGATGTGTGAAGCCTACCCGACATGTTAGTCTGGATCGGTGATGTTGCATTGCATAAGGCCGGAGAAGACTCCGTGCTATGGTTTGTTTTTTCGGGTTTTCTATGCGGTAGATTGCAGCAGGGAGCCTTGGGGACTAACCCAAAGGTGCACCCGAAAAACTAGGCGGATACGAGATCTTGCCAACTTGGTGGCCTGAGAGCCAACTTGAACATAACAGGGTTATGTGTCTTGCGGTAGAATGGGACTCGGTGAAAGTTTGACCCGCGCAAATGGCTTAAATTGTCGTTGCGAAGTGAGCACGGGTTAGATGGAGCCGTACCCGCTTTATGTCGTTCGTTAGAGAGACCTAAGGTTACGTGGCACTCGCCGTTGGCATAGATGGGAGTCTTCGGCGGTCAATGGCTTAAATTGTCGTGACCCAGGCCAGGAAGACGAATTGCTCATAGGTTTGGCCGTCTAAGTGGCGGTGGTGAGTCTGGAATGTTAATGGCTTTAATTGACGTAACATCGACCGGTTCACCGAGAATGTGCCCTGAGTGCACGGGGCGTGTGGCCGTGCGAGCCAACGTCTGTGATGAAATGACTATGGTTATATAAATTGCTCGCTTATGCTAATGAAATGCAGGGAAGGAGCATCGCCGCCCCGAGTTGGGGGCGGGATCGTTATAATTTGGTCAGCATTGCTGACCGTTGCCTTGTTTTGCCACCGTGCGGTGGTTTGTTGCTTGCAGGTGCAGCTGGACCAAGCGGTCAATAGCGGGCTAAAGCCCTTTTTGCGAAGCTGGCCCTCGAAGGCCCAAGTGGAAATGTTTCTGTTTTATTCATGTATGACCGGCCTGCGTGCCGAGGTTTGTAAATCATGTATTATTCAAGTGAAACACTCTGTAAGGCCTTAAGGCCGATTTTGTGTATTTTGTATAACATTCCTAATTATGTAATAGTGGACATTCGTGCTCTAATGCTGGGTTCTTGTTTACAACTTATATAAACTGCTTCCGCTAGAATGCTCTGTGTAGGATGTTGAGATTGGTTGGATGGTTTCCATACGTAACCACCCGGTCTGTCTGTGGTATATGGCGTCGGGCCCCGGCCGGACCTACTGCTATATACTATGCGACGGATAGGGGGTGTTACACATCATATGGTGCATGCCAACCCAATGCCTCTAGGCACTCAACCTTTGAGGTCACCTAGTTAAGTTGGACCCGATGTCGACAGTGGGATATTACAATTATCCGCTCGCACCCTTACCAAGATAGATTAATGCACCTTGCTTTGGCAAGCTCACACTTCATCGATCGAGGCAGGAAGAGTGTCATCCATCGGAAGGCATCCGAACACTTAATATTTGATGAAGGGATTTTAGTTATAGGTTAACAATTAACCATGATCAACATTTGATCAATGTGCACATCCAAAGAAAAACAATTCTTCTAAAACCACATGCATCCCTTATGCGCACATCCTGACACCATCAACATTTGATAGAAGGAAGGGCTAAATCTGAACATCCGGAAATTTCCAAATCCTCAGATTTACATGCATTGGACAAAGAAAAAGACAACTCAACTTAAAGCAGTAGACAAGCTCATCTCTCTATGTTGGATTCAAAATCCAAAACAAACTTGAGGGATGGTTACTGCTAAGGAGACTACAATTTCTAACAATTAGAAATTCCCACGAAATCCCAGACGTTCTTGGCGGGGTGCCAAGACTAAATCTAGACATTTAGAACACTTCTAAATCCCTAGGTTTACACGCACTGGAATAACAAAACTTCCAATTCAACAATCATGACCGAACCTCCCTCTGATACCATTGTTGGGTTTCTCTATGAGGATGGCACAACACTTGTGCGCGCAGCGGAAGGATAAAAACATCAAGAAAACCCAAAAGAGATGGGACCGGGCCACGGAAGTTGAATCAAGAAGTTAACAAACAACTAGGCAAAAATTACCTCGGTGGCGTTGAGTCACAACTCAACGGAGATGCTCCAAGCTTTGTGTTCTTGCTGGTGGCGAGTTCTACGTAGAATGATGTCCACGTCTCTGCAGAAATCCACACGAGCGGGAGAACACCGGTCTTTCCGTCGCACGGAAAATTGGGAGGAGAGGGACCGCACCTTGCTTCTCCACGGACTGCTAGGTCCGCGCCAGGAAGAGCAACACCAGCGACGATCGCCGAAGAGGAGGAGGTCGACGGAGCGAACACGGCGGCGGCGGAACACTTCCGTCGGCGGCGGGATTCGGGATCGGCGGAACGAGCGGAATGGCGGAACGCTTCCGTCGATTTCGATTCGATCAGCCAAGGAGAGATCTGTCCCGAAAAACCCTAAGTATTCTATTTATACCTAAAGTATAAAATAGACTTAGGAGTGTCGCTATCCGCAGACCACCCAAGAATAAGGGTTCCAGAATCGGCGAGAATCACCAGCCGATCGGTGAGAATCGATCATCGAGAATCACTAGGGATCGGCGAGTATCGGCTAGGATCGGCGAGAACCAGTCAGCGAGAATCGGTCGGCGAGAATCACCAGCAGATTCGGCGAGAATCAATCGCCGAGAATGCCCGATGATTCACGTCGAATCGTAGGTTGACGATTCTCGTCGATCGTCGAGATTCACCGACGATACACGTCGAACAGGGTCGACGATTCTCGTCGATCGGCGAGAATCAGAGTACACTACTCGACGATTCTCGTCGATCGGCGAGAATCCGAGCACCAATCCACCAAGGCAACACTTTGCCCAACCCGACTCTCCTTTAAGGCAACACTTTGCCCACAACCCCATTCAGGTCGGTGATTGGTAACCTTTACCAACACAGTCAATCATCCAACTTCTCCACATCTCTTATGTGCGACCCTGCAGGCTCATATCGCGTTGGCAGTGAGATTACATGTTTGACCACTTCTAGATCATCATGGTAACTCCAAAAGGAACAAGATGGATGAAGACACGACTATCATAAAGAACAAGGCCAGACTCATCGCTAAAGGATATCGTCAAGAAGAAGGAATCGACTTTGACCAGACCTATGCTCCAGTGGCCAGGCTGGAGGCAATAAGGTTGTTCCTAGCATATGCTGCCTTCAAAGGCTTCACCGTCTATCAGATGGACGTGAAGTCGGCCTTCCTGAATGGTAACTTAAAGGAGGAAGTGTATGTGGAACAACCTCCAGGTTTCGTTGATCCTAACTTTCCCGATCATGTCTATTTCCTGCACAAGGCCCTATATGGTCTGAAACAAGCTCCTCGAGCTTGGTATGAAACGTTGTCTACCTTTCTACTTGAGAACAAGTTCACAAGGGGAAAGATAGACATGACATTATTTTTTAGGGAAATAAAAGGCAAGATTTTGCTAGTGCAAATCTATGTCGATGACATTATCTTTGGCTCTACAGATAACAACCTCTGCAAAAAGTTCTCAAAACTTATGTAAGGGAAGTTTGAAATGAGCAGTATGGGCGAGCTGAAGTATTTCTTAGGGCTTCAAGTGAAACAATCTGAAGATGGAATTTTCATCTCACAGACCAAATTCACCAAAGAGCTCATTAAGAAATTCGGAATGGAGAACGCAACCTCTATGAGGACTCCAATGGGCTCAACTATGTCTCTGGACAAAGATGAAAAAGGGAAACCTTTTGATGAAACCAAGTACATAAGCATAATTGGATCCTTGCTCTACCTTACTGCCAGTAGGCCAGACATAATGTTCTCAACATGTGTATGTGCTAGATTTCAGGTGAACTCTAAGGAATCTCATTACGCTGCTGCAAAGCGGATCCTGAGATATCTTAAAGGCACACCAAATCTTGGCTTATGGTACCCAAGAAGTAATGACAGCGAACTAATTGGATTTTCAGATGCTGATTTTGCAGGGAGCAAAGACGACCGGAAAAGCACCTCTGGGACTTGCCAATTCTTCGGAAGAAGGCTAATTTCCTGGAGTAGCAAGAAGCAGAACTGTGTCGCAATCTCAACGGCCGAGTCAGAGTATATCTCTGCAGGCAGCTGTTGCGCACAGTTGCTATGGATAAAGAATCAGTTCGAGGACTACAACATGCAGTTCAAGGATATACCCTTGTACTGTGACTCCTCCAGCGCAATTGCAATAACCAACAATCCAGTCTCTCACAGCCGGACAAAGCACATTGAGCTAAGGTACCACTTCATCAGGGAACATGTGGAGCATGGAGACATAGATCTCCAATATGTGCCTACCGATAGGCAAGTTGCAAATATCTTCACAAAGCCACTGGACGAGACCAAGTTCTCGTTCTTCAAGACAGAGCTTGGGATGCTCAACAAGGAGGACTAAAGAAGGCTGAATGACTAAGAAGCAAGTATTTGCAAAAGGGTTAGTCACAAAATCCACTCTCTCTCAACTTTTTCAAAATTCCACTCGAGAAGTATGAGACCTACTCGAGTAACTAAAGACCTACTCGAGTATATGAAAGAACCTACTCGAGTATGTGTACTGACCTACTCGAGTACCTAAAGATCTACTCGAGTGCATTTCTGACCTACTCGAGTAAGTCCAGCTCTACTCGAGTAAGTTTCTAACCTACTCGAGTAAGTCAATACCTACTCGAGTAAGTCTCTCACCTACTCGAGTAAGTCCCTTTCTACTCGGGTAGTTCTTCTTACATACTCGAGTAGCTCCTTTATCTACTCGAGTACCCTACCTCTCTCTCGTGTCCTGATTTCCAGTTTTTCAAAACTTGTTCTATTCGCCACCCAAGGCTATATGCCGCCTCTTTATTTAAATTAATTAGCGGAAATTGAAGAGTTATATATATATATGAAATTCCGAAAACATCAAACCTACTCGAGTTCTTTCTGTCTCTCGAGTACTCTGTCTCTTCGTCTACCCTGCCGACTCGCCTCCGCCGAAGTTACAGAGCCTTCTCTCTCTCTAATTTCCTCCAGACAGTTGCATCCATGGCGACTTCTCACAATATCGGCGTCGGCTCCGAACTCGTCACCGACGGTATTGCAGAACTTTCCGACGATTTCCACAACCTCCTCATCCTCCTCGACACCGCCGGCCTCTCTTTCATACTCCAAGAACCCTGTCGCGTTCTCTTCCCCGCAGTTGCAGAATTCTTCACAAATCTCAAGGTTCGACGGAATGGCAAAGTCCTAAAATCTACAGTCAAGGGTTTGAAACTAAAGTTCACCAAGACCTCTGTCTCTCAACTTCTCCGTTTATCGATTGTTGATGAAGAGGATCACCTGGTTGCTGAGGATTCCGATAGGACAGCGCTTTTCTGTGGCTTTTCCACTGATGCTCAATATTTCAAATGGTTAGATATGAATGCAGAAGGCAAATTCTTGGTTGATGTCATTGGAAAAATCTTACTGTGCAAGACTCACTCAATCAGAGAAATTCCCTCATACTTCTTCGATATAATGCAAGCCATTGTATGCCGCAAGAAGTACCACTTTGGTATGTTGATTCTGGACAAGATAAAGGATAGCATAAAATCCCCCAACTAAGCAAGAATTATATCTCTGCTCCTTCATGAAACCAATCCTGAAATTTTCAACTTCTCAAAAGGGACTCCTCCTCACCACATGAAGAAGGTCTCCATCTCTTCAATTCAGAGATGGGATCTCAAGCTCAAGAACTCTGCCCAAGCTGCAAAGGTTTCAGAAATCTCAGAAGTTCCAGCTGCAGAGGACAGGACTCCATCTCCCTCTCCTCATCATGTGGCCAGCTCCTCTGGTGGACCAAGTGAGGGGGAGCCTGCTCCCTCTGGCCTAGTCAGGCCACCCTCTCCTCAGCCAGAGATTCCATCCCTACCTCATACTCCAAAGAGTCCAGCCATTTCCTCAGATCAAGTCCCTCAAGACACTCTTCTGTCCACAGCTGCTGCCATAGATGCCATGATTGCAGAGCTCACTGAAGATGTGCTTCCCCCTCCTCCTCTATCTCCTCCAGCTCCAACCACTGAACTTCACAAAGACTTGTCTCCAGCACAGTCTCCTGCCCATTCTCCAGCCAGAACTCCAACACCTTCTCGTCCTCCTCCAGCAGATGAGCCAGACACCATCCTCATTTCTGATGAGCCTTCTCCTGAGCCAGCTGAGGCCCCTCTCAGAAACCTTGACTTCTCCATTCCCCATGATACAGAAGAACTGGATGCTGTCACTAATACCACCAGAGCTCTCAGCTCAGTGATCCTTGAAGAAATAGCTCCCTGGGTAACACCTCCTATCCCTACTGCTGCTCCCTCTGCTGCTGCTGCTACAGTTTCCTCCTCCTCAGATTTGCTGCAAAGTATTGTCATTCTTCTTCAAGAACAATGACATTATTTTGACACCTCTCTAAAGGTGGTCACTGGCAAGGTCACTGCTCTTGAAACTGAGATGAGCCGAGGTTTTGCTGAAATTCAGCATAACACTGACAAGCTAAAGTACCTGTTCCAACTTGGTGGTAAAGCTCTTGACCATACTATCACTAGTATTGGCAATGTCATGGAATAAGGTGTAACCTTAGCAAACAATCAGATTGAGCTAGATAAGAGGACTGAGGCCAACAAGATGAAAATGTGTGAATAGGTTGGAACCTTCAAAGATGACACCATAGAGAAAGTATCTGTTGAAATCAGAAAGGGGGAGAGCTTGATAAAAGAACTCACAGAACAGGTAGAAAAATCTACTGCTCAGAAGACAGTTGAATGGGAAGCTCATATAAAGACCATTCATGATGATGTGCTTGCCCAGATACAGAGTGTCAAATTTCACACCTATGACACTGCTGTCTAGATGCACAACCAGATCTTGCCAGATCTGGCAGTTGACCCAAACATCATTCTCCATCATCTCAACCCACTGGCCACAGATGTTACTGCTCCAGTTCTTCCTCCTCAACCCACCTTCTCTCCCAGGCCTGGAGACTCAGTTGCTCCACCAGATACTTATGTCCCAGGCTGGGAAGACGATCCTGCTGATATATTCCTTCAAGCTCCTCCAGAGATCAGAACCAAGAAGAAAAGGAAATATGGTGAAGACCCCTCTGCCAGCAGGACATCTCCTTCTAAGGCCCCTGAACATGCTGAAGCCTGGTCTCCAATTTCAAAGTCTCTCATCTTGGACACACTCAGGCTGGTCATGGATCACAATGAGAACAGGAACATGCACTACAGTTCCCAAGAATGGGAGTTATATGAGAAGTCTATGCTGAAAAGGAAGATCCATGATAGAGAGTTTGGGAGAAACAACCCTGCTGCTCCTCCAAGGCCTCCTAAGTACTTCCCTAAGCCTTTCAGCTACCTAAGGAGACAACAAGAGAAGATGGATAAACAGCAATCCCAAGCCCAAACCTAAAAAGATGATGAGAAATTGATATGACAATTGTAGACTTGATGTTTTTTTTGGAAACTTATATATATATATATACAATTCTTCATTCTGTCTAATTATCTTTTTCATTATCCTTTGCTTACCTGCTCATATTTTTCTGCTTAGTTTCTTTTATGTCCATAATTCACCTTAGTGTAAAGGGTTCTGACTTCAACAAATAGGGGGAGATTGTTGGGTATTTCATCCACATGAACCCAGATTTGATGAAGTCACCCTGAAACTAAGATGAATTAAGTTGTATTTGATGCTTGGTTTGAGCTATATGTGTGCAGGAGTTTCACTGGGAAGTGTAGGCCAATGTCAGCCCACAGTAGGTCACCAAACACAGGAACTGTGCAATGTAATCCCTCATTGCATATTCCAAAGTGTTGACTCATGTGTGGTCTCTCTATTGGGATACACTTTATATTCAAGCTATTGGACTATGGGAAAGGCATTGGGAGTTGGCTACTCTAGAAGAATCAATTTTTCCAACATCAGAAAAATTCAAAGTGTTTTACTCGAGTAGTGCTTTCACCTACTCGAGTAGTCTGGGTATAAGTTACTCGAGTAAAGGAATCTCATACTCGAGTAGTTCACCTCACATACTCGAGTAGATAGAAAATTACTCGAGTAGTTCACTTTACATACTCGAGTAGATAGAAACATACTCGAGTAGTTCACTTTACCTACTCGAGTAGTTCTTGTGTTACCCGTGTACCTTGCAATTTCCCTACTCCAGAATTTTTCTAAGTCTTTTACTCGAGTAGAACCTTCACCTACTCGAGTAGATTACTTCCTCTCGAGTAGTTTAGTTCAACTACTCGAGTAGTTGCCAGCAGACCTCTTCAGAATTTTTCTAAGTATTCCACTCGAGTAGGACTTCATGTACTCGAGTAGGTTATATAATATACTCGAGTAGCTCTTCCAGTACTCGAGTAGTTCCTCTATATACTCGAGTAGGTCTCTTAGTATACTCGAGTAGTTCTGTCTATATACTCGAGTAGTTGATCTCTATATACTCGAGTAGTCTGTTTATACTTACCCGAGTATGTTTCCCATCATATACTCGAGTATCTATTCAACTACTCGAGTAGTTATTGACCTACTCGTGTAGTTGGCCATATATTTTCGAAAATTTTCTAAGTCATTTTTCTGACGGGATTTTTCAAATCACGCGACATGATTGGTCCACGTGTACATCATTAAGACCGATTATGACCGTTAGTCTCTCCTATAAAAGGTCCTATCAGAAAATGACAAACCCTAAGTTTTTCTCAAAGCTTTCTTGTAATCTCTTTTTCGAGAAATATTCTTCAGCCGCCTCTCTCCGACTTTCGCGAAACGGAAGCCGCCGCCGCCGCCTTCTTCTCCGGCCAAAGTTTCTACTTTCAGAGGTGTATTCTGAAGAAAAGTTACAGATCGAGATCGACTTCACTGATCACATTCTCTCTCTCGATTTCTGTAAAAGGAAGTAGATCCAGATCGAGGCCGAGACCTTCTTCATCGAATTTTGAAAAAGCTGCAAAGTTGAAAAGAAGAAGATCCTGGTCATTTCTTTTAGATCTGAGTGATTTATTGTTTGTATTCTTGTAAACACTTTATTAATCTTGTAGGAGAAATCTTCTCCGAGTGTAGGAGTTTTTCACTCCGAGTTTGTAGGAAGTGCTATCTTCCGAGGTGTAGATCCGTTTTGTTGGATCGAGTTTGTAGGAACTTTGTTCCGAGGGTAGGATCGATTTTTGATCCGAGATAGTGGAGTAGCCGAGTCTAGTTGATTGCTAGATCGGTGAGGGAAAGTGGATGTACCCAAGGTTGGGGAACCACTATACATCTTGTGTCGTCTGTGATATTGGTAGATATTTCTGTGCAGTGCTCTAATTAATTTTTATTCCGCAAAAGATGCACAAACCACCTATTCACCCCCTCTAGGTGATTTAGGTCGACAACAGTTTTCTTTCACACTTGCTCCACTCTCCTCGGCTCAGCCTCTTGAAGAGGTTCCTGCTCCATCACAGGAGCGGGCTGCTGCATTTACCTTGCAGGCTGTGCATTTATCACGGCCAACACCGCTTCAGCCACCAATCGTATGTTCTCAGCCGACAGAGGTGTTGCAGGAGCAACATCCGGTGCACTACTAGCCTCAGAAACTCGGCGTTCTGACGGCCCAACACCACTTCTGGTCACCTATAGTGGTACAAAACACCGTTAAGCGACCAAATAAATTGCAAACAGCAATTATAGGAACACGCAGGTTCCTCAAACACATGTATTTTCATTCCTAAGTGGACATTCATGGGTTCTTTTACTGTTATAACGATGACGCACACAATGTGCTCACCACCCCTTAAAAAGAATTCGCCCACGAATTCATCTTAAGACCGACCAAAACCAGTAGTCTGATACCAAATTGTAACACCACCTATCCGTCGCATAGCATATAGCAGTAGGTCCGGCCGGGGCCCGACGCCATATACTACAGACAGACAGGGTGGTTACTTATGGAAACCATCCAACCAATCTCAACGTCCTGCACAAAGCATTCTAGCGGAAGCAGTTTATAAAAGTTGCAAAATAAGAACCCAGCATTGGAGCATGAATGTCCACTAATACCAAAATAGGAATGTTACAAAATACACCCGCACAAGCCTTAAGGCCTTACAAAATGTTTCACTTGACATTACAAGATTTACAAACCACGACACGCAGGCCGGTCATACATGAATAAAGCAGTAAACACTTCCATTTGGGCCTTCGAGGGCCGGCTTCGCAAAAAGGGCTTTAGCCCGCTATTGACCGCTTGGTCCAGCAGCACCTGCAAGCAACATACCACCGCACAGTGGCAAAACAAGGCAACGGTCAGCAATGCTGACCAAATTTTAACGATCCCGCCCCCAACTCGGGGCGGCGATGCTCCTTCCCTGCATTTCATTAGCATAAGCGAGCAATATATATATAGCCATTTCATCACAGACGTTGGCTCGCACGGCCACACGCCCCGTGCTTTCAGGGCACATTCTTGGTGAACCGGTCGATGTCACATCAATTAAAGCCATAGACATTCCGGACTCACCACCGCCACTTTGACGGCCAAACCTATGAGCAATTTGTCTTCTTGGCCTGGGTCACGACAATTTAAGTCATTGACCGCCGAAGACCCTAATCTATGCCAACGGCAAGTGCCACGTACCTTTAGGTCTCTTTAACCGAACGACATAGAACGGGTACGGTTCCATCTAACACGTGCTCACATTGCAACGACAATTTAAGCCATATGCGCGGGTCAAACTTCCACCGAGTCCCATTTCCATCACAAGTCACATAACCCGGTTATGTTCAAGTTGGCTCTCAGGCCACCAAGTTGGCAAGATCTCGTATCCGCCCAGTTTTCCGGGTGCACCTTTGGGTTAGTCCCCAAGGCTCCCTGCTGCAATCTACCGCGTAGAAAACCCGAAAAACAACCAATAGCACGGAGTCTTCTCCGGCATTATGCAATGCAACATCACCGATCCAGACTAACATGTCTGGGTAGGCTTCACACATCATGCCTATGTCCGTTCTCGCTTACGGACTCTAAACAACGGGGACTTCACATATCTACCCGAAGGAACGCCTCCAACTCTCCGCAAACTCGCGAGAGCGGGCTTCCTATGCAAAGAAAGAGAGCTACTCATGCTCAAGATGAGGATCGTTACCCTAGCGTTCCTCTTTGGCGCCATTGAAAAGTAATCGGATGAAAAGCACCGCACTAGCTTTGCCTCCGTGGATCCGGAGTCGGCTCGCGATTCAGAGCTCCGAAGCTCCTCCAATGGCCGGATCTAGCTCCTTCTTCCTTCCTTGGCTCTCTACTTTCTCTAAGGTTTTAGAAAGCTAACCACTCATGAAAAGTGAGGGTTTCTAAGTCCAATCCCGGGTATATCCCTTCAGGAACAACCCCCAGCCGTTGGATCTCAAAATAAGGAAACGAACGGCTTTGATTCGGGACTGAAATGCCCAATCTGGACCGAACACGGCCTGGCACACGCCCGTGTCCAGGGCCGTGTGCCTCATTCGCCGTCAAAATCGGCTTGCCTGGAACCTCACACGGGTATCGAACACTCCCGTGTTCGATCTGACACGCCCGTGTTCCACCTGACACGGCCGTGTGGCCGGCCGTGTATCCCCATCATTTTCCCCCTAAATCAACCCGAGCACTGCACGGGTTCTAGGACACGCCCGTGTCCTTACCCGTATCACCTCAACACGCCTGGACCCCAGGCCGTGTGTAACACCCCCATCTGTCGCATGACATATAACAGAAGGTCCAGCTGGAACCCGACGCCATATACCACAGACAGTCGGAAGGGATACTAAATGAATAATCAAACCAACCAACTACAACTACTCGTCCTAATCACAGAGCATTCTAGCGGAAGATTTTAAAGTTGAAAGAACCCAAAATTAAATCCATCAATATGAATGTCCACAGCTACAACAATAGGAATGAAAACCCAAATACACAGAAACGGGTACATGGCCTTATGGCCTTACAAAAGTTCACTTAATAAAGAGTGTTTTACATACATCGGCTCGCAGGCCGGCCACACATGAAATATATAAAAACAACTATTCTACGGCCTTCTAGGGCCAGCACAGCAACATGGGCTCCAGCCCGCTATTTGGCGCTCGGCTCCGTAGCACCTGCAAGCACATACCACCGCACGGTGGCAAATAAAGCAACGGTCAGCTAAAAGCCGACCAAATTATAACGACCCCGCCCCTTACTCGGGACGGCGGTGCTCTTTCCCTGCATAATATTAGCCCAACAATATATATAACGCATTTATAATTCGCCACAGGTGTAGGCTCGCACGGCCAAACACCTCGTGCACTATGGGCACATTCATGGTGAACCCTGACCCATCAGTGCATTCACCACCACCCCCAGGATGGCAACAACATGTGAGCATTTAGCCTTTCTGACCACCGTCTAAGGCTCCGACTATGCCAACGAACAGTCCCCATCTTCGGGTCTCTCGCACCGAACCACATAGCCTAGGTCCAATTCCACTTGCCCGTTGCTCACGCCGCATGTCCAATTTAAGTCCTTTGCGCGGGTCAAGCTTCTCTCGGATCCCAAATTTTCCAAAACAATCTCATAACCCAGTTATGATCAAGGCCGGTTCCCAGACCGCCAAGTTAGCAGAACATGTTTCCGCTCAATTTTCCGGGTACGCCTTGAAGCTAACCTCCAAGGATCCCTGCTGCAATCTACCGCGTAGAAACCCGAAAAATCCAAAGCACGGAGTCTTCTCCGGCAAAACCACATCAAATGCAACATCACCGATCCAGACAAAACATGTCCGGGTAGGCTTCACACACAATGCCTATGCCCGTACTTACGATTCCGAGCTCTATATGAAACACAAGGGGGACTATTCCCGTCAACCCCAAGGAACACCACGCACTCGCCGCATACTCGCGGGAGCGGGATTCCCTATGCAGAAAGAAAGAGCTTCAAGCGCTCAAGTTGAGAATCGTTACCCTTGTAGTCCGTTTTGGCGCCATGGAAAAACTACGCGGTTAGAACTCTTCGCAATGACCTTCCCTCCACGGATCCGCTCTCCGATTTCGAAACGGTGCTCCGATGCTCCGCCGGCGGCCGGAAACCTCCTTCTTCTTCCTCTCCTCTCTCACTTTGGAAGGGGAGAACTTTGGAGCGAAAATGAGGGAATAACTCCCTATTCCCGGCCTTAACAGAGCAGGATTTCATCTGGGCCGTCGGATCTAAATTAAAGGAAACGAATGGCTCGGATCTGCACAAAATTCCCCAGACCTGGGCCGCACACGGCTTGGCACACGGCCGTGTCCAAGGCCGTGTGCCTCGATCCAGGCACGATCGTCGAACTGAGAAACGCACACGGGCCAAGACACGCTCGTGTCTGACCTGACACGCCCGTGTCGGGTTCCTCGACACGCCCATGTTCGTGGGCGTGTCACGCATAACCGCCACGGCAACGGACACGACCCATCAGGACACGGGTCTGGACACGGGTTGGCACACGCCCGTGTCAGATGACACGCCCGTGTCATCCGGCCGTGTTTCTGGCCGTGTCCTTCTCGGGTTGAAAACGGCCAAAAATCACCAACCAGACACGGCCTTGGACACGCCCGTGTCCTAGGCCGTGTACCCCTACAGGAACCAAAAACTCTTTTTCCGCGACCGACTCGCACACAAAATTCGGGGCGTTACAAATCTCCCCCACTTAAGGAATTTCGTCCCGAAATTAAGCAAAGGTACACGAAAGCTAAATGATACCTGAGTGGAATAACTCGGGGTATTCCTCCAACATAGCTTGCTCTCGCTCCCAAGAAAGCTCCTCACGTCCGTAATTATCCCAACGGACTTTAACCATTCTGACCTCCTTGTTGCGGAGTCGTTTGACCGCAACGTCTTCAATTCGTACTGGTCTGACCCTTGTTGTTAACTCATAATCAACCGGTACCTGATTGTCCGCAACGATCTGCAAAGGCTCTTGCACTGCCTTACGCAACACCGATACGTGGAATACATCATGCAGCCCACTCAACTCCGTCGACAGCTTTAATCTATACGCCGCCTCGCCAACACGCTCCAGGATTTCAAATGGTCCAAGGTATATCGGACTCAGCTTCTTCAAGCGTCGAACCCGCGATACACCCTTGAACGGCTTGATCTTTAAATATACCATGTCGCCAACGTTGAACTCCACATTTCTATGTTTGGCATTGTAATACTTTGACTGTCTATCCTGAGCAATCTTCAGTCTTTCCTGAATCGTCCGAATCATTGAAGTGGCATCTTCCACCGCTTGACGTTTATACAACTTTGATTCGCCTGCCTCCAACCAAGACAACGGCGTACGACACTTCCTCCCGTACAAGGCTTCGAAAGGCGCCATTCCAATGCTTGCCTGAAAACTATTGTTGTAAGCAAACTCCACCATGTACAGGTGATCCTCCCAATGCTTCCCGAAATCTAGGACGCACATGCGAAGCATGTCCTCCATAGTCCTGTTGACTCGCTCGGTTTGGCCATCTGTCTGCGGGTGAAAGGCTGTGCTGAATTTTAGCTTAGTACCCAACAGACCATGCACCAACCTCCAGTCATTTGACGTGAAGCGTCCATCTAGATCACTAACAATACTTCTAGGCACACCATGCAATCGTACAATACTATCCACGTAGAGTTTGACTAACTTTTCTACTGGATCTTCCTTTCTGACTGGGATAAAGTGCGACACTTTTGTCAATCTATCAACGACCACTCAAATGGCGTCGTTTCCCTTCCGCGACTTCGGCAAACCGTGCACAAAATCCATAGATATGTCGTCAAACTTCCATTCTGGGATAGGAAGTGATTTCAAGAAACCTCCGGGCTTCTGGCATTCCGCCTTCACTAATGCACAAGTACGACACTTGGCCACATAAAGTGCCACATCCTTCTTCAAACCCAGCCACCAGAATAATTTCTTCATGTCTCTATACATCTTCGTGCTTCCCGAGTGGATTGAGTACTTGGTATGATGAGCCTCATACATCAACTCCTCCCGAATATTATCCGCACTAGGAACGCATAGACGACCGTCCTTCCTTAGCAACCCATCTTCAACCACAAACTGGGAATTTGACCCATCCAAAGCTTCATCCAAGATTTGCTTCAAGCTGCTATCCTGAACCAAAGCCCGCCGAACTCTATCCGCTATGTCACACTGCACCTCTATCCAAAACAGTTTCGCCTCGGCACTAGACTGCTTATCGACGCAAGATATCTCCAATGCCTCCAACTCTTGGACCAATCTCTCATCATGTACCGATAACCAATTGGCTTGTGCGGGAATCTTACGACTCAACGCATCCGCCACTGTATTTCCCTTCCCAGGCACATAGTGTATCTTGAAGGTGTAGTCCCCTAAGAACTCCATCCACCTCCTTTGCCTCATGTTCAGATCCTTTTGGTCCAATAGGTACTTCAAACTCTTATGATCGGTGTAAATATCCACCTTCACACCGTACAGATAGTGCCTCCAAAGCTTAAGAGCAAATATCACGGCCGCCAACTCTAAGTCGTGGACCGGATAATTCCTCTCGTGAACCTTCAGTTGTCGTGAACCATAAGCTATCACTCTCCCATGCTGTAGCAGAACACAACCCAAACCACTGCCTGAAGCATCACTATAAATCTCGAATCCTTCGGTTCCACTTGGCGAACATAAAATGGGCGCCGTGGTCAATCGCCTCTTCAATTCTTCAAAAGCCTGATCGCACTCCGGAGACCACACAAACTTCTGATCCTTTCTTGTCAACGTCGTGAGTGGTAGTGCTATCCGCGAGAAGTTCTCTACAAAGTGCCTGTAGTAGCCAGCAAGCCCCAAAAAACTCCGGACCTCTGTTACTGTAGTCAAAGTAGGCCACTCCCGTATCGCCACTATCTTCGCCGGATCCACAGCTATTCCTTCTCCACTGACAACATGACCAAGGAACGCTATCGAGGACAACCAGAATTCACACTTGGAGAACTTTGCATATAACTGACTTTTCCTCAATGTCTCCAACACCATGTGTAAATGCTTGTAGTGATCCTCCTCGCACCGCGAATACACCAGAATATCATCGATAAATACTATCACAAACTGATCCAGGTATTCTCTGAACGTCCTATTCATCAGGTCCATAAACACGGATGGTGCATTCGTCAACCCAAACGGCATAACCGTGAACTCGTAATGCCCAAAACGCGTACTGAATGCTGTCTTTGGGATGTCGCTCTCCCTTATCCTCAACTGATAGTAACCGGACTTCAAATCTAACTTCGAATATACAGTTGATCCAACCAGCTAATCAAATAGATCGTCAATCCTTGGGATCGGATACTTATTCTTCTCCGTAAGTTTGTTCAATTCCCGATAATCAATACAAAGCCGCAAGCTCCCATCTTTCTTCTTAACAAAGAGAACCGGTGCGCTCCAAGGCGATGAACTTGGACGCACATATCCTTGCTCTAGCAACTCTTGTAGTTGCACCTTCAACTCTGCCATTTCTCTTGGGGCTATCCGATAGGGGGAGCGTGACACCGGTTTGGCACCCGGTACCAGCTCTATAGTAAAGTCTATCTCCCGCTGAGGAGGGGCTCCTTGGAGATCAACTGGAAACACATCAGGATACTCAGACACAACTGGGATGCTGTCCAAACTAGGCTTAGGCGTCGAAGTCTGCACTAGAGTGACATAACGTTCTGCCCCAGACCGAACTGCCTTGAACACCTGAAGGGCCGATATCAGAACTTTCCCTGACCCCTTCATGCCCGCAAAAGTAGTCTCCCGATCAGTGTCCAGACCCAACTTGACTTATTTACGGTTGCAATCAATACATGCACTTTGCTCCGAGAGCCAATCCGTACCGAAAATTACGTCGAACTCCACTAATGGTAGAACCAACGCTCGCAAATCAAACTCCTGGTCTCCAATACGAATCTTCACAACACAAATCCTATCCGCACGCATTGAGCACCCATTAGGCAACAACACATCCAACTTGTTTTCTGCCATCGAGAAGGGAACTCCGATGCGCGATATAAACTTTTCAGACAAGAAGGAATGTAATGCTCCCGTATCAAAAAGGGCTCTCGCCGGAAACCCAAAGATTAACACAAAGCCTAGCATTAACAAACGTAAGCTAACAAATACGAAGGTAACAACTATAAAAGTTAAACCACTGTAATTTAACTCATACATGTCACCACGTCTGCTTGCTTTATGGCCTCCTGCAGACCAAGGTTGTAGACTCTAGGCTGGGCTGGAGCATGATGGGATGCGTTTGACTCCACCGCCTTCCCTTTCTCCTCATAAGTCGCTCTAGGTCTCATCTCGGACTTTGAACGTCCGCTCCAACACTCCCGAGCAAAATGCCCCGTCTTCCCGCAGTTGTAGCAAGCCCCGGGGACTCGACTTGTAGTTGCCCCCGATGCATCAGCCGTAGGGGCTGAGTTCGAAGTCCTCCGCTTCTTGTTCCATCTGCGGAAACCTGTCTTGTTACCTGGCACCTTGAACTCGGTCTTCCTTTCTCCTGGGTCCCTCTTCTCTTGAACTTTCTTCGCAACCTTTTCCAACGATCGGGCCGAATTGACCAAGGCTAGGAAGCCCTACGCCTTAGGCCCAGCAAGGAGTAACTGTAAATCGCCGCGAAGACCCTCATAGAATCGGTTGGTCTTCCTCTCTTCTTCTGAAAACATAGCACCAGCATAACGACCCAACCGTGTGAACTCATGCAGATATTCGTCCACGCTTTTGGATCCCTGAGACAATCCAAGAAATTGATTCTCCATCTCCAACTTCTGAGCAGAAAGTACAAATCTGGCTAGGAACAATCTTGAAAATTCCTCCATCGGCACATCCGCAAGTTGCCTTCCCACTAGAAGATGAAACTCCAACTCGTCCCACCAAAGCCTCGCTTCACCCTCCAAAAGAAAAGTCGCTATGGTGGTCTTCTGCCACTCCTCAGTCAATGTGGCCGTCAACACCCTCTTTATGGAAGAGAGCCAGTCCTCAGCTTGAGTTGGCGTTCCAACCCCATTAAACCTCGGAGGATTAAAGCCCATCACGTGCTTTAGCTGCCGCTCCGTCGTTCTCCTCGGCTCTACTAACTCAACTGCTGCGCGTTCCACCACTCTCGGCTATGCCGCCCTAACCGGTTCTTGCTCATTCGCAGGAGGTGTGCGATGCATTTGCCCTGCAGGTTGGGCATTTATCATTGCGAACACGGCTTCAGCCACCATCCTGATGGTTTCCGCTGAAGGAGGTGTAGCAGGCACGTCCCTTGGTGCACTACTTTCCGCTGATTGCGGACGCTCTGACTGACCAGCACCGCTCCTAGCTGCCTAAATTAGCAAAGACACACGATTAGACAACAAACAAATTGCAAAAAGCAATCATTGGAACACTCAGGTTCCACCAAACAAGTGTATTTTTCATTCCTAAGTGGACATTCATGGGTTCTTTTTGATGTTATAACGATGACGCACACATGTGCTCACCACCCCTTAAAAGAATTCGCCCACGAATTCATTTAAGCCTGACCGTAACCAGAAGTCTGATACCAAATTGTAACACCCTCATCTGTCGCATGGCATATAACAGAAGGTCCAGCTGGAACCCGACGCCATATACCACAGACAGTCGGAAGGGATACTAAATGAATAATCAAACCAACCAACTACAACTACTCGTCCTAATCACAGAGCATTCTAGCGGAAGATTTTAAAGTTGAAAGAACCCAAAATTAAATCCATCAATATGAATGTCCACAGCTACAACAACAGGAATGAAAACCCAAATACACAGAAACGGGTACATGGCCTTATGGCCTTACAAAAGTTCACTTAATAAAGAGTGTTTTACATACATCGGCTCGCAGGCCGGCCACACATGAAATATATAAAAACAACTATTTTACGGCCTTCTAGGGCCAGCACAGCAACATGGGCTCCAGCCCGCTATTTGGCGCTCGGCTCCGTAGCACCTGCAAGCACATACCACCGCACGGTGGCAAATAAAGCAACGGTCAGCTAAAAGCCGACCAAATTATAACGACCCCGCCCCTTACTCGGGACGGCGGTGCTCTTTCCCTGCATAATATTAGCCCAACAATATATATAACGCAATTATAATTCGCCACAGGTGTAGGCTCGCACGGCCAAACACCCCGTGCACTCAGGGCACATTCATGGTGAACCCTGACCCATCAGTGCATTCACCACCACCCCCAGGATGGCAACAACATGTGAGCATTTAGCCTTTCTGACCACCGTCTAAGGCTCCGACTATGCCAACGGCCAGTCCCCGTCTTCGGGTCTCTCGCACCGAACCACATAGCCTAGGTCCAATTCCACTTGCCTGTTGCTCACGCCGCATGTCCAATTTAAGTCCTTTGCGCGGGCCAAGCTTCTCTCGGATCCCAAATTTTCCAAAACAATCTCATAACCCAGTTATGATCAAGGCCAGTTCCCAGACCGCCAAGTTAGCAGAACACGTTTCCGCTCAATTTTCCGGGTACGCCTTGAAGCTAACCTCCAAGGATCCCTGCTACAATCTACCACGTAGAAACCCGAAAAATCCAAAGCACGGAGTCTTCTCCGGCAAAACCACATCAAATGCAACATCACCGATCCAGACAAAACATGTCCGGGTAGGCTTCACACACAATGCCTATGCCCGTACTTACGATTCCGAGCTCTATATGCAACACAAGGGGGACTATTCCCGTCAACCCCAAGGAACACCACGCACTCGCCGCATACTCGCGGGAGCAGGATTCCCTATGCAGAAAGAAAGAGCTTCAAGCGCTCAAGTTGAGAATCGTTACCCTTGTAGTCCGTTTTGGCGCCATGGAAAAACTACGCGGTTAGAACTCTTCGCAATGACCTTCCCTCCACGGATCCGCTCTCCGATTTCGAAACGGTGCTCCGATGCTCCGCCGGCGGCCGGAAACCTCCTTCTTCTTCCTCTCCTCTCTCACTTTGGAAGGGGAGAACTTTGGAGAGAAAATGAGGGAATAACTCCCTATTCCCGGCCTTAACAGAGCAGGATTTCATCTGGGTCGTCAGATCTAAATTAAAGGAAACGAATGGCTCGGATCTGCACAAAATTCCCCAGACCTGGGCCCCACATGGCTTGGCACACGGCCATGTCCAAGGCCGCGTGCCTCGATCCAGGCACGATCGTTGAACTAAGAAACGCACACGGGCCAAGACACGCCCGTGTCTGACTTGACACGCCCGTGTCGGGTTCCTCGACACGCCCGTGTTCGTGGGCGTGTCACGCATAACCGCCACAGCAACGGACACGACCCATCAGGACACGGGTCTGGACACGGGTTGGCACACGCCCGTGTCATCCGGCCGTGTTTCTGGCCGTGTCCTTCTCGGGTTGAAAACGGCCAAAAATCACCAGCCAGATACGGCCTTGGACACGCCCGTGTCCTAGGCCGTGTACCCCTACAGGCACCAAAAACTCTTTTTCCGCGACCGACTCGCACACAAAATTCGGGGCGTTACACCGTGTACACGGTCTCGACACTCGACACTTCGTCGAGCGAAGATCGTCGACCAGATGACACGGCCTTGGACACGCCCGTGTCCTAGGCCGTGTGCCTTGTCTCGACACAATGTCGAGCCCAAAGCGTCGACTTCCCGGGATGAGTGTCGACACGGGTCGACACGCCCTGCGACACGCCCGTGTCGCAGGCCGTGTGCCATGTCTCGACACTTCGTCGAATGCAGAGTGCCGACTTTGCGGGCTAAGTGTCGACACGGGTCGACACGCCCTGCGACACGCCCGTGTCGCAGGCCGTGTGCCCAGTCTCGACACAATGTCGAGACCAAAGTATCGACTTCTTGTCTCAGTGTCGACACAGGCTTGACACGCCCTGGGACACGCCCGTGTCCCAGGCTGTGTGCCTGCAGCCAGAACCCAAACTGGCACAAAACGTCCCCCTTCGCTCCTTTGAGTTTCGGGGCGTTACACGCAACCCCGCCTCGAAATGCGAGACGGGGAAGGCGAGTTCCCCCGGGTAGTAGGTATTGATGCACTCGCTGACCTTGGGGGGACGTGACTCGACGCCTTCCCCCAGGTACTCGCGGGCAAACCTATTGTAATCCTCTTGAGAGAGCCTGCCGAGAGGGAAGTCATGGTCGGTAAACCTCTTCCCACAGCGGCTGCGCCCCTCACCCTCCTCAACCTTCTTCTTACCCATCTTCTTCGGCGAAATGGTCTTCGGCGAGTCAAAGGAAGAAATTGGCGAGAGACCCAAGAGTGGAAGGCGAGAGGGGTCGGCGGGACGGAAAGGTCAGAAAGCCAAGAGCTTGGGTAACAGCAGAAGTGGAAAGTGCGGTATCTAATCCCGGACTAGGCATATTTATAACCGATGAATAACAAATGATTAATGGGCAGGAAAAGCATGAGGGGAGGGGAAGAGTCGATGTCTTTTTCTCTCTCCTAAAAATCTCGATCGGCGCGACCCATCGCAATCAGGGAAAAATATATATATGTGACACAAATTAAAAAGAGTTAAAAAAGGAATGAAATATCAGCGATAAAAATATATGTTCAAAGATCGTCTCGCGTACATCGGGAACCCAGTTTCCTACACATCTTGACGAGACGACGCCGCAAGACTACTGTTATTACAGCTTTCACGAGAAGAAGAAAAAGACAAATAGCGAGACGGACATCCTTCAGTACGGGCGCCACTCCCAGCGGCCACCACGAGCTCCCCCGCGGGGAGGTCCACTCCGCGAGTGGAAGGAGCGAATGGATTCAAGACCACGGTGCGCGAGACGGAGCTGCATATCAGTCTCATTTATGATGGCTTCGGGGTTGGTACCATCGACATCTAGCTCGGCGTTAGCTCCGGAGGATAGGCGAGCACATTCGTTCTCCAGCGATTCGATGCGCTTCTCCGTGGCCTGCTTATCCAGCGTCAAGGATTGGATAATGCGCGCGTGCTTCCGAAAAAGCTCAGCCGTCTTGCGCTTCATCTCCGCCAGATTTGAAGGGTCACCCAGATAGTCTTCAATCCCGTCTATAGGAGGAGGCGAGACGGAGAGTCGCTTTGGCTGCTCCTCAGCAAAAGAGTTGGCCCGAGAATCTGCGCAAGGGGTGCAGAGGCAAGGTGGAAGAGGCACTCGCAGAAGGGAGTGAGAATAGCGAAGGGGATTCACAAGGGCGAGGGAAGGTCCCTTACCAGGAGGGCGAGAGGTATCGGCGGCTGGGGAAGGGTCATTCCTCCTCTCGCTGGGAGTAGTTGGGGGAGTAAAAGAGGGCTGCGAATCGAACTCCTCGCAGTGGGCGGCAGAACCATCTCGCGGACTCTTCGGGTGCTGCGGAACCACAAGAGCCCCCTGAAAAAACACTAGTCAACAAAAGAGAGCACCCGATCGCGGAGATAACAGTGGTAAAAGCAAGTACCCACCTCTTTTTCCTTGGAAGACACAGGAGGAGTGTGGATGGTTTCCAAAGCGACGCGAGACAGATCTCCTGCGGCAGGTGACGGACCCCCAGCCTTCGTCTTTTTTAGGCGAGACGACGGGGCGAGAGGGCGAACTAAAGAAGAGGTAAAAGAAGCCACGTTGGCCTTATGCTGCTCTCGCACCAGTGCGAGACGTTCACGGAAGCAATGGCTGTGCGTCATACCAAAAGACTCAAGATAGGGAAGAAGAATATGCAGAGCAGGGCGCCAGGTGTGCGGGGCAGCAGTCACATATTTATAGGCCCGGTGGGGGCCTCAAAAGATTCCTCATAAATACATTTTTTAATGCGCCTTAAATAACGAGCCTCGGTTGAACATTCTTTTCGAGCCTAGAATAATCTCAAAAAGAGCGGGGATTGTGTACAACCTCGGGCTCGCAAAGAGCCCTCAAGAAGCAAACAGTTCAGGTGGGCGAATAGGACCAGGGGGCCCACTCGCAAGCGGCGAGATGATGGACTCTCCAATGGGCAAGATACCCCATCCAGAGGCGAGAGGGCCTCCAGAGGCGAGAGGACCTCCATGGGCGAGAAGCGCCGGCGAGACGGGCAGTGGGGTCCCTCTCACCGGCAGGTGCTTTTCCACTCGCCAGGGCGAGAAGAGGCCTTTTTTTATACTTCCCTGTCAAGCAGGGGTTTTTACTCTTCTACCCCGGGTATTTTTGCCCTCTTACCCTTAGTGGACTGCATATAGCTCCTCATAACAGCGGAGTTGGGCTATTGGCAGACCCAGCCAAGGGTACCCTGGTATTTTCAGACCGGTGCAGTTTTGTTATTGGCAGTTCAGATTCTGAAATCTATAAATAAGCCCATAGGGGTTCTTCAGAAGGGACTTTTTCAGACTCCTAAGGGGAATCATTGGCACTATCTTCTGAGGAACTCCAAGCCCAGCTTTTGGCTTTGGAGGGGAAGCTCTCTGTGACCTTCCGGGTAAGCGGTGGGACCTCCCTGCTGCGGCTTTGGGCCAGTTTTTCTTAGTCCTTCACAACCAGTCGGAGGTCGGAGCTTAGGCCAAGTAGGTGCCGGCTACGCCCCTATTTTGCGAACATTTGTCGGAGTCAAATTTCGGCTTCAACAAAATACATCTCAGCAGGGATTTGTTGTGCACAGCTCCTGTGGATACAATATCAACTTCAGGATTACAACATCCAACTAAGTAAAACTCCTATGCACTGTGATTCCTCTAGTGCAATTTCAATAGCTAAAAATCCTGTATCACACAGCAGGACCAAGTATATTGAAATCAAGTATCACTTCATAAGAGAGCATGTTGAGAAAGAAGACATCATCCTTGAGTTTGTCCCCACTAACAAACAAGTGACGGACATCTTTACTAAGCCTCTTAATGAAGCCAAGTTCAATAGTTTTAAGTTTGAATTGGGAATGTTGAACTTAAAGTTTCTTTATCCTTGTAAAGCATATCTATTATGTATATGTGCATTTGGAGACAAACCTTTTACAAGAGAACATAAGGGAGTAAAAGTGTAACCAACCAGGCATTGAGAGAATTGAGTCAACACCAGGCATTGAGTGTGTCGAGTGCACTCGACGTATACACTCAGATGGGTTGAACAAGTATCATATCAAATAGAATGAATCACAGCCATCGATCAAAAATGGAAATCACGAAAAGGTGTGTGCCTCTCCCCCTTCTTGAATAGGGTAGGGTATAAATAGAAATCGTGCCTTGAATAGAATCCATCAGTCTATTGTCCTTTGAAATTACCCTGTCCCATACCCAAGATTTTGTACTTCGTCTTTTACTCCTCGATCAATATCTCAAGTTCAATGGCTCCCAAGTGTGCTGACTTCCTATTTGAGGGCAGTGAAGTTGTTCGAAATGGATTCTGTGATGCTTCATAAGAAATCCTTTCAATCATTCACCTTCTCACCATCGCAGAATTGGAATATGTACTGCCTGAGCCGTGTGCCATCTAGAAGAGGGAGATACTGGAATTATATTCTAATGCAGAGGTGAACTCTTCCTCCACAAACATTAAAACTTCCATCAATGGAGAGAAGATTAATTTCAATGTTATAAAGATTTGCAAGGCTCTAAAACTCTCCAAGCTCAATGATTCTGAGGAAGAAGATGAATTGTTCTAAGATGATATAAAATGTGTGTTGAAATGGTGTGGCTTGTCCAAACGCATCAGTGGTTCTATCATCCGGAAAATATGAATCTTGTTGGGTACATTGGTCAAATGTACCTGATTTGAAGAAGCCTCACCCAACTCAATGATATACATCATAATGTATTTGATGTATGTTGAGTTTACTTGTGCAGGTTAAGTAATCACTGGACTGAAGCAAAAAGTTTCTAAGTCCATGTGTCGACACCCAGAGGGAAAGTGTCGACACTCAAGAAGACTTGTGTCGACACCCAGACAAGCAGTGTCGACACTTAGAGTCATTGTGTCGACACCTGGGATGCAGAGTCGACACCAGACAGAAAGTGTCGACACTTGGAGCTGTGTCGACACTCAGTGAAGAAAAGTGCAGACAGAAAGTGTCGACACAAGGAGCTGTGTCGAAACCCAGTGAAGCTGTGTCTACACCAGAAAGTGTCGACACTTGGAGCTGTGTCGACACTCAGCAAAAGTCTGCAGAGACTAAGTTAAAGTGTCGACACTCAGAACAATGTGTCGACACTCAACAAAAGAGTCAGCACTTGAAGTATGTGTCGATACCCAGCACATTGTGTCGACACACAACCAGAAGAGTCAACACATGAAGTAAGTGTCAACACCCAGCACAATGTGTCGACACTCAGCTAAAGACTCTACACTTGAAGAAAGTGTCGACACAAGGAGCTGTGTCGACACTTAGCAAAGATCAGAAAGATCAACAAAATTATTCTAAGTACAAGTGTCGACACTAAGGGAATGTGTCGACACTCAGCTAAAGTCTCAACAGAAGAATCAAGTGTCGACATAAGGAGCTGTGTCGACACTCAGCAAGTATCAACATAGAATACTATGTGTCGACACCAAGAAGTAGTGTCGACACTTGACAGATTCAACACAAGAAGTTGTGTCGACACAAAGGTGATGTGTCGACACTTAGAAGAATTCAGTACAGATAGAAGATCAAGTACTTGTGTCGACACTCAATTTCAGTGTCGACACCTGAAGAAGAATCTGTGTCGAGACATACAAGGAGTTGTGTCGACACCTTGTAGACTTGTGTCGACACTTACACAGCATGTGTCGACACTTGGTCTATAAGTGTCGACACTTAAAGACAAAAAGTCTCGACACTTTCAGACAGTTAGAGATTTTCAAGAAATGACTGGATGACTTGACAGCTGCCGTTCCAGCCGGTCTACAGCACCTGTCAGAGATATCAGAAGTCAGTTATGGACTGGACCAGCCGGTTACCATGAAGAAGGCCTATAAATAGGCACCTATAGTTTACAGAAACTGTTGTTCAAGTTGTTGAGGTTGATCATATTGTTGAAGAACAAGTTATTAAAGTGGTACATAGAGTATCAACACAAGAAGATCTTGCAGTCCAAGTGCAGATCTAAGAAGTTGGAGAGAGAGGGCTCCATCCAAGAAATCAGCCTCTGGAACTAGGCTGAGAAGAAGGATTCAGATTCATTCTGGATCTTAAGTGGCAGAGGTCAAGGAACTACTGCAGGAGGATTCAGTCTTATTCAGTTCTACTCAAGAAGCTTTGAAGAAAGCTAAGTCAGATTGAATCCAGCTGAGTTCTTCCAAGAACTCATCAAGAAACTCTCAACTCCCCTCTTTTATTTCTGAGTTGTTGAGTTAATATTTGTAATACATTTTTATCTTGTAGGATCCTTTGGATCTGAGTTAATTGTAAGCCTATAATTATAAAGGCTGAGGGTAGGGCTTGAGAGCCTGAGTGTAGGAGATTGAGATCTCTGAGTGTAGGCCTTGTTGGCTGAGTGTAGGCCTTGGTTGGCTGAGTGTAGGCCTTGGTTGGCTGAGTGTAGGCCTTGATTGGCTGAGTGTAGGCTTTGGGATAAAGCTGAGTTGTAAGGCTTTGGGCCTGAGGTGTAGGAACCAATTTGGGTTCTGAGACAGTGGAGGAGTTTGGCCGAATCTAGTACACTGCTAGATAGGCGAAGGGGGAAATTGGATGTACCCATATCTTGGGGAGCCACTATAAACCACTGTGTATGCTGTGTTGTGCTGTGATTGTTGTTGTGTATGCTATGTGTTTGCTGTGATAAAATAGTTAGTATTCTGTGATATAACTGATTGCTGCCATTAAAGTTTAAAAAGGATTAGGTCACCTATTCACCCCCCCCCCTCTAGGTGTTTAGGTACCATATCTTTCAAATCTCAGAGGAAAATTCCTTGCTGACATTATAGGAAAGGCTCTAATCAACATGACTAGATCACTTGATAATATTTCTAGAAAGATATTTGAATTAGAGACAAGGGTAATCCATACCAAAAAGACCAACTGGGGCAAGGTAATCTTTGATAGGATAATTGAATGTCTACCTAAACCAAACCTTGGTAGAATCCTATCTCTATTTTTGCTAAACACTACACCTAAAATACTGAATCTAAGGCTTGGTACTAAGATTCATCACATTAGGAGGATGGACATTAAGATGTTTGACAGGTGGGATAGGATTCTGATCAATCACCCTAAGCAGAGTACTCATATATAGAAGAAGAGGGTTGATATAATCTCTGAAGAAAGCTCCATCAGCAACTCTTCTAACATCTGGAATACTAAACCTCATGATCCCAATCTGACAGAATCAACTGAAGAGGTAAGAAGGGATGTGATTGCATAAGTCTCTATCTCTTCTAAGCTTGCTACCAGGGTTGTTCCTACCTGTGTGTCTCCTACTGATGTTGAAGGAGACACAACCATGGAGAATGCTGAAGATGTTGCAATAAAGACTATGGATAGAATCTATGATGATATTCACGGGGAGACCCTAAGAGTGGATTCTCCTGTTGAGGGTAAGCATGACTTACCTACTGGGTGTCTACAAGACAAGATTGGCACCTTCATGGTCAATCTACAAATAAGGATAGATCAAATCCCAGGAGACTTTCAAGTGCTGACAGACAGTGCTCCTGTTGAGGGGGAGCATGTGCCAGAGGATAGTATTAGATCAAAAGACAATCTACTTCAAGTTCAGGTGGATGTTGATACTGTTGAGGGGGAGACTCACCTTTAGCTACCTCTCCAAGTTTTAGATGTTGTGATATAAATTTTTGAACATGATAATCAGGGGGTTGATGACATGATTAATGCTGAAGTACCTGAGAAAAAAGTGTTCATTCATGTTGAAATTTCATCCAGACCACTCTTCTAACTATGAAGTAGATGACTCTGAAATGAGGGGAGACATTAGGAAAGATTATGTAGAAATCAATTACCTAGGGACTACTCAGCTAAATGAGGACATGCCAACCTCCTTTCTGGTTTAACTCAGTGGCATGTTTGATGGGTAGAGGAGTAAAATTGAGTTGTATGTGGATGACTCAATGAAGGAATTGAGAAAGGACCTCACCACTGAATTTTCTTATGTTAAACTTGAGGTCAAATTGTTGAAAGAGAATACTATCAAATTCTTTACAATGGCTGCTCCAGCTATCGAATATATAGCCAACATGCTTGATGAGATATTGAAAAGGGAAAATGATATCATTGAAAATCAATGAATCACCACTGAAAATATAAAAATGGTCTATGAAGTAATAAAGACAATCATGGAAGGGGTTAAGACTGTCCTAGAAAGGAGAATGGATGCATGCACCCAATTCCTAGATGATCACATGTTGCAAGTAAAGAACCTTGTCACTACATGTGTAAATCAGTTGGCTAACAAGACCACTTCCCTAACCAAATAGTTTCTGAAGAAGTCATAAATGGGGAGAGGTGAATGATAAAGGAAAGTACAAACCATACAATATGGACTTCAAATGTTGTCAGAGATATATTGGGCCTTGACCCTATCAGATATGATGAGCCTGAAATTCTGAGAGATGGAGATGGGGTTTAATTTGTTAGTGATGTTCTTGCCTTCAGCCCCACTACTCAACAATTATAAAAGGTCAAAGGCAAAATTATTGTAGATGAAGGAGAAGAAGCTAGGAGATGCAAAAAAGAGAAATAGTGAAGAGCTGCAATCCAGACCAGATTTTGAGCTATGGAGTCCACAATCTAGAATTATTGTATTATTAGCCTGGGATCAGATCAAAGAAAACAAGACTGATAGAGCCAAACTTATCAGCTCTATAGAGTGGGCCAAGTTTGAAATACATGAAGTGTTGAGAAGAAAATTCAGAAGAGACAAGAGAGATGGAATTATATAGATGGATGCCCTAGAACCCTACAAATACTATCCAAAGCCCTATAGCTACTTTGAGCGACAAAGATAGAAAAAGATAGCGGCTGAGGAAAAGATGGGAAAGAAATTAGGGGGGCATAGTAATTAGGGAACCTAATACTTAGCAATGTTATATTTTTTTGGTTCCTAAGGGCAATTAATGAAAATGTTTTTTGTAGATATTATTAAAACTCTTGTTTGTTTTGCTATATGCAATTTCAAATATATTTTATGCATAAGTTTGTGCTTAAATGTTGCTACATCTTGCAGTTTATTTTGTACTGGTGTATATTATTGACTAGGTTTCTAATTTCTTCAAATAAGGAGAGATTATTGGGTACATTAACCACAATATCCCAGATTTGAAGAAGGCCCACAAGTCAATAATATACACAAACATGTATTTGATATATGTATAAGTTTACATGTGCTGGATATCGGTACTTATGTGATTAGACAGGCTGAGAGTATTAGAAGAATGACTGGAAAGAAGTCAGTATGGTCAAGAAAGTCAGGAAAATGAATAAGTATAAAAGTGTTTGAGTGACTACACATCAGTCAACGCCTGAGGCCAATAAGCATTGACAGAATAACCCTCACTCAAAGAGTCAGTGGAGAAGCTCTGAAATCTGGCTAAGTACAAAAGCGTCGAGTGAAGGACTTACACTCAATGCCTTCTCAAAGGAATTCTGTTAAGTACAAATGTGTCGAGTGAAGGAATTACACTCGACGTTGTCTCACTAAATTCTAGCTAAGTACAAAAGCATCGAGTGACGGACATACACTCGATACCTTCTCAAAAGAATTGTATTAAGTACAAATGCGTCGAGTGAAGGACCTACACTCGGTGCCATCTTTGTAAAAGTGTTATACGACAAATGCATCGAGTGAAGAACCTTCACTCAACGCCACAATGATAGACAAAATTTGACTAAGTAAAAATGCATCTAGTGAAGAATCTTCACTCAATGCATCAGCGATAGACAAAATTTGGCAAAGTAAAAATGCGTTGAGAGAAGTACATTCACTCAATGCTTTTGGAGTTATCAGTCAAAGCCCTAATGCATAAAGTCATATGGAATCACTCAACGCATGCAGAGATTCAGGAATTATTTTAAAAGTAATTAGCGCCGCGTCAAGTTTGTTGATGTCATCCTTAATTCAAATCGACGCAAATTGCGTGCTAAAAGACAGAGATTGCCATAATGGTCAGACAATGTTATCCGTGGATAAATCAACAATTAAAGCTGGCCATGCCGCTTTGCAAAGGAGGATATTGTTATTGTTGATGTATAAAAGTGAAGAGGGTGTCATTCTTACAAGAACTTTTGCCAAACTCCCGAAACCCTAATTTTGCAAAAGTCAGCCAGCGAACAGAATAAATTTCTGATCATCTTCAAGCCTGCAACCTACACAAAGCACATGTTTCTTAATCTTGAAGAAGAATTTTGCCTGATACAACACAGTACAGGCTGAATAAAATCTAAAGAATCATCTTCTTATAGTTGTGCTAAAGAAAGGCTGTTTGTTGATACAGCCAAAGAAGAAGACTCAAAAATTGTCACTCGAGTCAAATTTCTCAACATTATTTCTATCTTGTAGGGTGTCATTATGATCTGAGTGTAAGCCTATATTATAAAGGCTAAGTGTAGGAATGTGAATCACTCTAAGTTATAGTCCTATATTATAAACCTGAGTTGTAGGGTCTTGGGTAGGATCTGAGGTAAGGTTTGTGACTAAGATAGGATCCTTGTGAAGATATGAGTGTAGGAGACTAGTTGGGTCTTTGAGTTGTAGGAGTTGGAAGACTCTGAGTTATAGGGTTGTTCAGCCTAAGGTAGAAGACTGGTCATTGTCTTTGAGGTAGGACAGTGAGAAGTCCGAGTTATAGGAGTGGTAAGCACTCTGAATTGTAAGATCTAGGGAAGGGATCTAAGGTGTAAGATCTGTTTGATCAGAGTACTTGAGGAGTTGGCTGAATCTATCTCACTGCTAGATATGTGAAGGGGGAAAGTGGATGTACCCTAAATAGGGGAACCACTATAAATTCTGTGTGTTGTATGTGTTCTTGAAAGCTAACTTACTAACATAAACACACTACAAGGTAATACTTCGAAAGAACTAAAAGATTCAAAAAGAAACCTATTCACCCCCTTTAGGTGTTTAGCTTCCCTTAAAAAGACTTTCAAACAATCCCTGCACTTTTTAAGTCCTAGCCCAAGCTTAGAAAGACCATCCAACCCCACTATTATTTGACGAGCTGAGGCTTAGGGAATCTCTCGGTGGGTCCCACTAAAGCTTATATATACCAAAGGGGGAGGCCAACCCAAAGAGTTCTCCCTTGACCGTCCTAACTTCATGTATGTACTCTGACACTATGACGATCTCGAAAGTAGCTCTTGCCCGACTTACTGCCGATAGAGAAAAGAATGAGGCTGCTACGACCAACCTGTTGGCTATCGGCACTGAACATTTGTCTCAAACCCTGACGAGATGGGTGGATGATTTAGTGAATAAGAATTCGAGGCTCGGTCAGCCAGATGTGAGGTAGGCTCGCTTGACACCCTACAACCCATATCCATCCTTGGCCTCGAGTTCCATACTCAGGTACTGACTCTGAAAGAACTTGCCTCAAATTTAATGTGTTCTTATTGAATCTTTGGTGAACCTGTGTCCATTTTAGAGACTGACATTCTCATCTAGGAGGTTACGAAGGATACTGCGCATGGGTATTAGGAGGTCTCGGCGAGTTGCGATGAATCAGGTACTTGCATGCTTATCCCAGGTCTGTGAATTCATTCTTTCTCGCCTCTGAATCGTACTTTTGGTTGAGTGATCATCTAATAGTGTCTTTCCATATAGTACCCTCTTTCGTCGACATCACATCAACCACATCTTCTACAAGATCCCGAACTCTTGATTTCAGTCGCAAGCTTGCTAACACCTCAGAGTCACCGATGAGTAGGGGTGTGGGAACTCCATCACCTGGTACCCAGTATCTCCGCAAATCTAGTATCCCGCGTGTGGGTTCGGGGAAATCACTGCAACAGAACCTCAATGACCCTTTGGTGGTCAGCCAAACTTGACCTCGCGTAATCCCTATAAGGAGGGCAAAACCTCCCATAGTAAGCCATCGGGACTCTCTTACTGCTCTGGCTGTGCTAACTTGCTATAAAAACTTGCTCGTCATTGATAGATGCTACCGATGTCTCAATCGGCGGCGAGCCGAAGGCCACCATAACATACACAGCACCTCCCTCTCCAGACCTGATTTGGGGTTTTCTTGGCGAGTCAGCGTCTATTTCCAAGCTAATAAAGCAGGTAGCGAGCATATTTCATAAGCATGGACTCATATTGTGTGAGATGCAGGAGGCGAGGGATCATCCTTTGAATGATGGCTTTCCCGACTTGCTTGCCCATCAATAGCGAGTAGAGGATTTGGAGTGTGAATGCACTATTTTTACAGGTGCAATGCAGACGCACCTTAAAGGGAACACTACATCATTGGAACAGCACTTGAGGAGAATAAAAGAATGCAAATGTATCCTCTAACACGAAGTCGTCATTGTTTGCGAGGAGATCATCAAAAGGGGAGGCCCATATGTGAGGATTAGAGGACGTTGCTCATGGAAGTAGGTCCCGCGATTGCCAGGCAGGGTTAACTCTTGTTGCATTTTATTCTTTTCGTTTGAGAGACCTTGAGACAATATTTACTCTTGTTTGATGTGAATCCACTTAGTCTTTATGACTAACGGTTGCTACATCTTCCTTTTTAGGAGGAAATCCCGCAGACAGGCCAGCAGCAGGTCATGCAGCAGGACAGCCAGGCCAGGATGACCGGGCCTGAAGGGACGCCTTCGATGCCGTCAGTGACCGATGTGAGTTGTGAGACTCATGATGTAGCCCTTTGGGCAAGTTGCATTCGTACTTTGATACTATAGAAGCTTGATGAAACTTCTTATATTTGATGTACTTTATTTGGACTTTTCTTGCTTATGTATGAATTTGACTTCTAATTCATGTTGTTGGTTGGGTTGGCTTTGGATGATATTATTTATGGCCGGCAGAATAGGCGTCTTGCGGTGCAGACCAACACGTGCATTGGTGCCACCGCAAGGCGGCTGTTCTGGGCATAAGACTCCCCTCGTGCCGTGTTTTGTGTTCCGGGTGGGGGGTCTTATAAATGGTATCAAAGCAAACGATCCTACAATGAAGAAGTCATAGAACCATGGTGCCACCCCATTTGGATAGTCAGTTTGAGGGCAAACTGACTTAGCGGAAGCAGTGGTGTGCCCATATGTAATTCATACTAAGTATTTCCAACCCTTACCTTACGATTAGCCAACCTGACACTACTTTTATACCCTACGTATAGGTCCCAGCGCAAGTAGAGCCAGTAGGGTGCACTCCCACCCCTTCCATACCTACTCAGTTCCAGCAATCAGAATTGGGACAGCCTCTCGCGGCCATCCTAGATGCCTTTAGGTTGCAGCAGACCCCAGTGCAGCAACAGGATCCGGGCTCAAATTAGTTGAGCACTTTTCCGGCTCTCTCTCCTCCTGCCTACCTCAGGACAGATTCAGTAGTGCACACAGAAGAATGGCTCGATATGGTGCATGTGCTATCGGCAGGAATCCGCTGCTCAGCCAGTATGGATGTAACATTGGCAGTGTCTATCCTGGAACTGCACGCCAAGAGGTGGTGGAAGTCCCTCATGGGCTCCACCTTTCAAGGGCGAGTTTATACGGAGATTAGCTGGGGTGAGTTCTCAGGAGTATTTTTAGAGCACTTCATTCCCTCGTCTGCTCGAGATGAACTTGAAGAGAGATTTTTACAGCTGAAGCAAGGATTGAAGTTAGTTACGGAGTATCAACGAAAGTTCCAACATCTCGTGAGATTTGCTGACTCATATGACTTGGATGACAGAGGATATGCTAAGCGCTTCTACAAAGAGCTACGGGACCCACTGAGGTATGCCCTTTTGTTTATAGCAGATTACAGCTTGGCGGAAATAATTGACATGGCAAAGAGGCTAGAAGCAGACCACTTGGGAAGTGGTAAGAGACCTGCTGAGGGTGTGATGGAAGATGGCCCTAGCAATAGAAGGAGACATGACTACAGATGAGGAAGAGGACATTAGAGAGGTGGAGGGCATTTCCACAGGAATTTTAGAATGGAGCACCCAGTTCCACAGTCGTCAGCATTGCCTCCACCTCCACAGCTTCAACAGTTTCAGCAACCCGAGGGGCGGTATGAGCGAGTGTGCTTCCAATGCAACCAACTGGGCCACATCCGACGTTACTACCCGTAGATGTTTGGGAATGCTCCTCCTGCTCTCCCTCCGGCAGCTCCATGAGGATGGGGACTGGTGCGTGGTCGAGGACGAGGACCACGAGGAGGAAACCCCGGTCCTGCTCAAAATTAGGTGTTCGCGCTGGATATGACGCAGGAGAGGAACCCTCAGGAGGTGATTGCAGGTATGTTATAGTTAATTAACATATTTTCAGTAATCATCTTAAGTTGTTAAGAGGTCTAGATTTGAGTTTTTGCTATTGGTACTTAGGCACCGTAATGGTTGGTGGGAAACCGTCCTATACGTTATTCGATATCGGTGCATCACACTCGTTTGTGTCGGCGGACTTTGTGAAAGACTTAGAAAGAGTGCAGTACTTCACTGGTATTGCTCGTAGAGTACACCTCCCAGATGGCTCTGAGATGACCGCAACCGCCAAGTGCGACTTGGAGGTTCTCCTTGGAGGAAAGACCTTTGATACACCGGCCACATTTTTGAGGATACCGGAATTCGACCTTATTCTGGGGATGACATGGTTGGATTGGCACTATGCAAGAATTGACTGCGCGGAGAAGCGAATTTACTTGAGATATGGGGACACAGATGTCATCTTTCAAGGTATAAAATTCGCACCTCGTTTGTTATTATCTTCGATTCAGGCCTTGAAAGCTCACATGAGGGGGGAAGAAGTCTGCATGATATGTTTTGAACTGAAAGAGATGAAAATAGATATGAAGGGCGTGCAAGTAGTGTAGGACTTTCCCGAGGTATTTCCTAAGAAATTGTCGGGATTACCCCCGTATAGAGAGGTGGATTTTCAAATTAAGCTAGTACCGGGAGCCAAGCCCCTCTCCAGGACCCCTTACCGAATGGCCCCGAAGGAACTCGCAGAGTTTAGAGTTCAGTTGCACGAACTGGTGGAATCAGGGTTTGTTCGCCCCAGCTCATCCCCTTAGGGAGCCCCTGTTCTATTCGTTAAGAATAAGGATGGAACCTTACGATTATGCATAGACTATCGGGAACTCAACCGACTGACGATACGGAACACCTATCCTCTACCCCGGATCGACGAGCTGTTCAACCAATTGGTAGGAGCACATTGGTTTTCCAAGTTGAACTTGCGCTCGGGGTATTATCAGTTGAGGATACAAGAGGACATTCAGAAAACACCTTTTAGCTCAAGGTACAGTTTGTACGAGTTCACCGTGATGTCATTTGGGCTCACAAATGCCCCTTCAGCTTTCATGAGTTTGATGAACAAAGTGTTCGAGCCTTATCTAGATATCTTCATCATCGTTTTCATCGATGACATCTTGGTCTACTCAAGGACAGAGGAAGAGCATGTCGAACATCTGACCTTGGTACTGGGGAAGCTAAAAGAGCATGACATGTTTGCCAACTTTAGCAAGTGCGAATTCTGGCTCCAGGAAGTTGCCTTCTTGGGTCATGTGATCAGTGGGGCTGGACTAGCTGTGGATCCGGCCAAAGTACGTGTCATGAAGGAATAGTCGCCCTTGAAGTCAGCGTTCGATGTGTAGAGTTTCCTTGGACTTGCCGGGTATTATCGCAAGTTTGTAAAAGGGTTCTCAAAGATTGCCCTTCCTCTTACTACCCTGACGAAGAAAGGTGTGCAATACGAGTGGACAAACCCGTGTGAAGCTGCGTTCCAAGAACTGAAAGATAGACTTACTTCCGCCGCCATCCTAGCACTTCCATCTGGGAAGGAAGGATTTCAAGTTTACACGGATGCATCATATCAAAGGATGGGAGCGGTACTGATGCAGCACGGTCATGTGATTGTTTATGCCTCAAGGCAACTAAAGAAGCATAAACTCAACTGTCCAGTTCATGATTTAGAATTGGGGGTAGTGGTATTCGCCCTGAAAGTTTGGAGACATTATCTATATGGAGTCTATTGCGAGATATTTTCGGACCACAAAAATCTTAAGTATGTTCACACCGAGAAGGAACTGAATTTGAGGTAGCGGCGCTGGTTGGAGTTTTTGTGCGATTATGAGTCCACCTTGAACTACCACCCCGGAAGAAAACTCAGTAGCTGATGCATTGAGCAGAAAAGTACTGGACTCGAGCTCTGAGTCTCGGTTGATGAGTATGGAATTAGCTCGAATGCTCGAGGAAATGGAGATCACTCTCGTGTATAAAGTTCCTTCGAAAAAGTATACGGAGTACTTGGCGACCATGAGTATAGTCTGTGATATTCGGGACCAAATCTGGGTGGAGCAAGGAAAAGATGCTGCTCTGGCCCTCGTAATTAAGTCAGTTGAGGGTGGATCCACCGAAGAGTATACATTAAAAGACGGCCTCGTTTATTTTCGTGGCCGGCTCTACATTCCTAAAGGCGGTAAAATTCGAGAAAATATCTTGAGAGAGGCACATTGCACTCAGTATTCAGTGCATCCTGGGATTGCCAAGATGTACGCCGACTTGCTGAAGACCATGCGTTGGCCGGGAATGAAGAAAGACGTCAGATATTTTGTTGCACATTGTGAGGTCTGTCAGAGGGTGAAGGCTGATTGCAAGAGCCCCGGTGAATTATTACAACCATTGCCCATCCCCGAGTGGAAGTTAGAGGATATATCTATGGACTTTGTCCATGGGTTACCTCACTCACGCTCATGGAATGATTCGGTTTGGGTAATCTGAAAGAACTAGTGCCTACACACCTAGAGGGGGGGGGGGGAATAGGTGCAATTAATCTTTTTAACTTTTATGGCAGAAACACTGAATTATTAGACCTGTTTATGCAATTCTCTACAGCAATTTATTACAGATAACACAGCAATCACACAAGCATACAATCACAGAGAGCACACATGATTTATAGTGGTTCCACAAGGTCTGGGTACATCTACTTTCCCCCTTCGCCTATCTAGTAGTGTACTAGATTCGGCCTAACTTCTCCACTACTTCTCAGATCCACAGATCTTACAACTCAGAACCCAAACAGGTTCCTACAACTCAGAGTGATCCCACTCCTATAACTCAGGCACAAAAGCCCTACCACTCAGTCTTCACCAAGACCTACACTCAGCCTTCAACAAGGCCTACACTCAGCCTTCAACAAGGCCTACACTCAGAGAAATGTATCTCCTACAATCAGGCACACAAGCCTTACCACTCAGCATTTATAAATATAGGCTTATAACTCAGATCCCTTAGGATCCTACAGAAAATAAAAAGTACAAGGATTAATAACCACAACTCTGATTGAGAAAGTTGAGTTGACTGGCTTCTTGATGAGTTCTTGAAAGAACTTTGCAGAGATCAACCTCCCTTGTCTTTCTTCAAAGCTTCTTAAATTAGAACACAGTAGGGTTGTATCTCTATGCAGATGATCTTCAATCAATTGCTGACTTGAGAATCAGATCATAATCTGAAACTTTCTTATCAGCCTGGTTCAACAGCTGTCTTCTTAGAAGGAGCTTTCTCTCTCCAACTTCTTAGATCTTCACTTGAAGGTCTTCTTCTTGTTTGTTGTTTCTCACTTCATTGATTGCTATGTTCGACCCAATTGAATGTCTCTTCTGTTGAAGGAATAAGCCTTTATATAAGCTTTCTTCATGGTGACCGGGTGATCCGGTTACTAACTAACTTCTGACAGCTCTGACAGTATCAGTTGACCGGTTGAAATGGCAGCTGTCAAGTCATCTAGTCACTTCTTGAAAACTCTGTCACTGTCTGAAAGTGTCGAGACAGATAGTCTTTATGTGTCGACACAAATAGACCAAGTGTCGACACAAGTAGACTAAGTGTCGACACTAGCCTTCATGGTGTCGACACAACTCCTTGTGTTGTAGAAATAGCTTCTCGACACTGCTTCTTCAGAATGTGTCGACATTGATCCTGTGTGTCGACACAAGTCCTTATTTTTCAATACTTAGTTGATTTCTGCTAAGTGTCTACACAACTCCTTTGTGTCGACACATATTCTTGTGTTGAAACTTACTAAGTGTCGACACATCTTCTTTGTGTCGACACATGCCTTCTGTGTTGAAATATTTGCTGAGTGTCGACACATCTCCTCTGTGTCGACACATTCTTTATGTGTTGAGACTTTGCTGAGTGTCGACACATCTTCTTTGTGTCGACACTTGTACTTAAACTTTGTTGAAGTTTTGCTGAGCGTCGACACAGCCTCCTAGTGTCGACACTTGTACTTGAACTTTGTTGATGTTTTGCTGAGTGTCGACACAGCCTCCTAGTGTCGACACTTTTGATGTCGACAAAGTTCCTCTGGGTGTCGACACTGCTTCTAAGTGTCGACACTGATTCTTTAGACATTTCTTCATTGTGTGTCGACACAACCTGTATGTGTCGACACTTTCCTTCTGGTGTCATCTCTGCATTCCTGGTGTCGACACAATTACTCCAAGTGTCGATACAGCTTCTCTGGATGTCGACACAAGCCTTCTTAAGTGTCGACAATTTTCTTCTGGGTGTCGACACATGGACTTAGAAACTTTTTGCTTTCCTTGCAATTACTTAACCTGCACAAATAAACTCAAAGCACATCAAATACACCTTGATGTATATCATTGAGTAGGGTAAGGCTTCTTCAAATCAGGTACATATATTCCAATGTACCCAACAATCTCCCCCTATTTGGAGAAGTCATAACCCTTAGTCAATGATATACACCATGCATAACAAATTCTGAGTATGATGTAAAACAGTAAAATATGACATGGAAAATACTTAAACATGCATGAACAGAACATGTATAAACAATTATCTCAGAACACAGATTTGAACCATGACACAATGTTCTTACAAATTCCAACATTTTCATTAGTCAAAAGTTTACATAGAATTTTAATGCAAATAATTACAATTTGTAAACTTAAGAAAATGCTATCCTATTACTGCTCTGGTTCCTTGATTACAATCCCCTTTCCAGATTGAATCTTTGCTTGAACTGTAGCTTCAGTGTCATCAGCAGCAGCAGGCTTCTTCCCTTTAAGATCTTTCTTTTTCAGCTCTTCAGCCTTGATCTTCTGCCTTTCAAAATAGTGATAAGGCTTGGGAAAATACTTGCTAGGCTCCTGTGTATTAGGAGGTAGCTTTCCTAGTTTAGCCTTTCTTCTATATTGTACAATGGTCTCTTGCCTATTCTCATGTTTTCTCCACTCCAGGTCAGAATACCACTTGCCTCTATCCAGGACATTGTCCTTAGCAGCCTTCCATGCAGTCAAGATGATATTCCTGGAAGTGGGGCTCCATTGTTTAAAATCAGGCCTTAATTCAGCTTGCTCTCTGAATCTTTTCTTAGACAATTGAGCCTCTTGTTCCTTTAATAAGTCCTCTTGCTCTTTGTGTATTTCCTCTGGCACAGGCTGGACAACTTTCTCTATGATGACATTCTGATTTCCCTCAGGAGGATTATACATAGACTGTATCTCTTGATGTATCATGTCAAAGTATGGTGGAGGTTATATCACTTGAGCTACTTCAGCCTGCTCTCCTCCAAAGTATGCAGGATTGATTCCAGACTCTGCAACATTATCATCATCACATAAGGGTGGATATCCAAGGGTGACTCTGATGGAATTTGAAATCCACTTTGCATGATCAAAGCCTGCCTTGACTAATACCCTCTCCCCTTTATGACTTCTCTCTCTATATGATCCCTCAGATCATCTTTCTGAAATCTTAGCTGTGCATTCAGATAGTTAACTCCATCTTTATAGAAAGGTTTTAACCTTTGGAGCTTGTCAGTAATTGCCTTCTGAGAATCTTCAATGGCAGTTTTCACAGCAGTGAGACTCTCCTGTAATTGCTTATCAAATTCTTCTTTGGCAGTGACACTTTGTGCAGTCTGACCAGTAGCTATATTCTTCATTTCAGTTATAATGGCATTATGTGAAGAAGTGAGATTATCATTCATCCTTATCTGGTTTTCTAGGACATAGCCTTGCTTCACTTCTAGCTCATCAAGTTTTATCTTTATTTTCTCTTGATGTGTGGCCAGATAGACTACTGCATTTCCTCCCTTATGGAAACAATCAGTCATTTCCTTCTTGTTAAGATTCCCTTCAAATCTGATAGATTTGATGTCTTGTGCAAGATCAAACTGAAGTGACTTATGGCCTTCATCCATATATTTTTCTATAGCTTGCCTTTGCTCATCAAGCTTGATTTGCAATGCTATCATCAGTGAACTGTAATCAGTAGATGGGGCAGGCTGAGGAGCAATTGTTTGTAGGGCTTTCTTATAGTTCTGGCTTCTTCTCTTGAAGACCTGGAACTTCCTCTTCTTGGCTCTAACAGCCTCTTCATCCTCTAAAGCAGATGTGCTGACTATGTCTACTCTTTACTTAGGACTAGGATGTGAATCCTTCTCAGTCCTGGGTATTCCTTCAGCATCTTTTGGCTCCTCAGTCTCCTTCCTTGCAGTTTCCTCTACAATCTTCATATGCACCCCCTCAATATTTGTCTTCTCTCCCTCAACAGCAGCTATTTCTCTCTCAAGATCTGTCTGAACAAGATCAGGGAATAGCTCTTCTAATGTGAATTCCTGTTGAGAGTGAGCTGGGGAATCTCTGATTTCATCAACCACTTTATCTGCAACAGATATGTCCTCCATGACATCATCTTGTGGTTGAGGTTGTATCTGTGTTTGCTGATGAACATCAGGTAATGAATCAGTCAAAACTTCATCCTCTCTAATGAAATCTAATTGATTAATTTCTGTGATTACCTCCAGAATGGTTTGGGTAGCCCTTTCACTCTCTAGTGGAGTTTGCTCTTCCACAAGTAGAGGCTCCCCCTGGAGTGTATCCAGGTGAATTGGGCTTGCTGGTGGTAGCTCTCCCTGCCTCTGTGCTTCTTCTTGTCTTGCTGGAGACTGTCCAGCATTTCCTGTCTCTTCATCATCAGGTGTAAAGACCACTTGCTCTTCAGAGCTGCTAGAGGATTCTTGAGCCACAATGGCTGTCTTCTTCTTCTTCTTCTCGGGTGTGTCCTTTACTGGAGATGGCAGTTCTTTTGTCAGCACCCTATCCCACCTAGAGAAAATTCTCAAATCCATTTTCCTCATGTGGTTTATCTTGGAACCTGCAGCCTGGTTCATCACTTCAGGTATGCTACCAGCTAAGTATAGACTTAGAATTCTACCCAGATTGGGCTTCTTCATACTTTCTTTTATCTTATCAAACATAACTGTAGACCAATCAGTATCAAGTTTGAAGATTATTCTTGTCATCAGACTGAACATATGGGCTGAAATTCTGTCATGTCCTCCAGGCTTGCTCAGGATGACCTTGCCAACTATTTCAGACAAGAATTTTCCTTGGTTGTTCATCCCTTTTCTGTTGAAAACAGATCCAATTTTCAGATTTGAATCCAGTCCACACCATCTCAATTCCTCTCTAGTCTTAGAAGCAGAGACATCTTCTTCCTCTTTTGTTCTTGGTAGCTGAAGTACCTTCCTTAGGCTTTTGTGTGTGACCTTGACTTTGGTTCCATGAACTCTGGACTTGATCTTGAGTCCAGTATCATCAAGTGAAGCTGCACTCAAAAATTCAAGGACCTCCTTCTTCCAGATCTTGATTGGTTCTGAAACAAGGTATTCTAGTCCAGTCTCGGCAATTAGGGTTACCACACCTTTGATTTCGCGTTCCGCGTCATCAAAGGCATGTCGCACGAGTTCATATCCTTCATTAACATTCTCTTCTAGCTTGGGCGCCATTAGGGTTTGAAGAAATTTGAATTTAGAGAAGAGAGATGTCGACACACAAGTTTGGTCTCGAAACTTTGGTGAGCGTGTCGACAAACAATGGCGAAAACCTATTTATACCTTTCTAGAATCGAAGATGAAAAGACGTGTCAAAATACTTAAATTGTGTCGACACTGTTGAAAAGTGTCGACACTTACTTATAATGTCTCGACAACTATGTGTCGACACAAGTATAGTCGACATAATATATGTGTCGACACTTATATATGTGTCGACACCACTCAGCTCGACACTTAGTCGAGACTTTACTAGACTAATTATGTGTAAAGCCTAAGTGTCGACACCACCTTGGATGTGTCGACACCTATCCTGCATGTGTCGACACTAATTCTCTGAAGTGTCGACATAGACTTCCTAGATGTGTCGACACCATTTCTCTGAAATGTCGACACCATTTCTATGTGTCGACACAGACAACTCTGTATGTCGACACCATTTTACTTAGCCAATTTTTGTAAACTATTCTAAGTTTATCATCCCTAATTCAATTTTAAATTTATTGAATTTGGTTTCATCTAAGGGCTTAGTATACATATCAGCTAACTGGTTATCTGTATTTATATATTCTAAGGAAATATCTCCTTTTTCTACATGTTCTCTTAGAAAATGGTATTTTATTTCTATGTGCTTAGTCCTACTATGAGAGACAGGATTATTTGCAACAGAAATGGCACTAGTAGAATCACAAAATAAAGGTGTTCTACTTACTTGAATACCATAATCTTCTAGTTGGTGTTGTATCCATAGTAGTTGTGCACAGCAGCTTCCTACAGCAACATACTCTGATTCTGCTGTGGAGATAGCCACACTTGTTTATTTCTTGCTACTCCATGATATTAGCCTTCCACCTAGAAACTGACAGGTACCTGTGGTACTCTTTATATCTTCCTTGCAGCCTGCAAAATCTGCATCTGAATAACCTGTCAGTTCAAACTCTCCATTCCTAGGGTACCAAAGGCCTAGATAAGGAGTGTCCTTAAGATATCTCAAAAATTCTTTTGACTGCTGTCAAATGAGATTCTTTAGGGCAAGCTTGGTATCTAGCACAGACACATATAACATACATGATATCTGGTCTACTTGCAGTCAAATATAGTAGGGAGCCAACTATCCCTCTATACAAAGTTTCATCTACAGGTTTCCCTGCATCATCTTTGCTTAGAGACATTGTTGACCCCATAGGAGTTTTCATGGTAGTGGATGATTCCATACCATACTTCCTTATCAATTCTAAGGTGAACTTAGACTGGCATATGGATAAACCATCCTCAGTCTGTCTAACTTGGAGACCCAAGAAGAACTTAAGTTCCCCCATACTGCTCATTTCAAATTGTCCTTGCATAAGTTTTGCAAACTTTCTGCAAAGACTACTTTCTGTAGACCCAAATATTATGTCATCTACATATATTTGGACTAAGATAATCTTGCCTATGGATTCCCTAAGGAATAGAGTCTTGTCTATTTTCCCCCTTGTGAATTTATTCTCAATGAGGAAACTAGACAGGGTTTCATACCAAGCCCTAGGGGCTTGTTTTAACCCACACAAAGCCTTCCTAAGTCTATAAACATAATTAGGTTTAGTAGAATCAACAAAACCTGATGACTGTTCTACATAGACTTCTTCCTTCAGATTTCCATTCAAAAAAGCTGACTTAACATCCATTTGGTATACCTTGAACCCTTGAAATGTTGCATAGGCAAGGAACATCCTTATTGCTTCCAGTCTGGCTACTGGAGCAAAGGTTTGATCAAAATCAATACCTTCTTCCTGCCTATATCCTTTTGCAACAAGTCTAGCTTTGTTCTTTATAATTACTCCATTTTCATCCAACTTGTTCCTAAATATCCACTTAGTTCCTATAATGTTGTGGTCTTTTGGTTTAGGAACTAGCTCCCAGACTTTGCATCTTTTGAACTGGTTCAGCTCCTCTTGCATAGCCTCAATCCAATGAGGGTCTAGGATTGTTTCTTCAAATTTCTTTGGCTCTACTTGGGATAGAAAGCTGGAGTAGAGAACTGAACTTAAATTCCTGCTCCTTGTTTGTACCCCTTGTTTGAAATCTCCAATAATTTGATTTGCTGGATGATCTTTTAAATTCCTATTTGCTGGAGGCAGCCTGTCTTCTGGTTGTACACCTTCAGCCTCTTCATTCAGCAGCTCCTCTTAGTCTTCTTCAGCAACAGGAGTATCTTGTACTCCCCCTGAACAGCAGCCACCATCCTCCACTTGCTGACTTGCAGTAGAACCTTCTTCAATAGTAAGCTTGTCCATCTTCTCAGTCACACCTGTGGAGCTACAAACACTTCTAGGCAATTCATTGTTAATGAGTCTAGCTTCATCAAAAACTACATGAACAGACTCTTCTACAACTTGAGTAGTCAAGTTGTAGACCCTATAAGCCTTACTGTTATTGTTGTACCCAACAAAAATCCACTCTTGGGATTTGGCAGCAAACTTGGTTAAATAAGACTTACTATTGTTAAGTATATAACATTTACAACCCAAGATCTTGAAATAGGATAGATTTGGTTTTCTGCCCTTCACAATCTCATAGGGGGTCTTCTTGTGGCTCTTGGTGATAGTAGCCCTATTGATCACATGACATGCAGTATTAACTGCCTCAGCCCAGAAATATTCTGGGAGAGATGTGTCACTCAATAGGGTTCTACCAGCCTCTATCAATATTCTATTTTTCCTTTCAGCAATACCATTTTGCTGAGGTGTTCTTGGTGAGGAAAATTCCTGAAATATCCCAAACTCTTCACATAGCTTTGTCATACTATCAGACTGGAATTTAGTACCATGGTCACTTCTTATTTTGACCACTGTACTGTCTAACTCATTCTGAATTTGTTTGACAAAACTATAAAAGATACTAGGAGCTTCAGATTTTTGCCTTAGGAAGAATACCCAGGAAAACCTTGAATAATCATCTACAACCACAAATATGTAGACCTTCCTACCTAGGCTGTGAATTGGCATAGGACCAAAAAGATCCATATGCAAGAGGTATAGGCAACTCACAGCATCTTTGTTCTCAATGCTATTAAAGGTGGATTTGGTCTGTTTGCCCTTTTGACAAGCTGAGCATATCCCATCCTTTATACACTTAACCTGAGGACCATTTCTCACTAACTTTTTACTAAAGAGTTGTCAATTGTCTTATAGTTAAGATGAGCCAGCCTCTTGTGCCATTTAACACAATGTGAGACTTTCTCATCAGCTACAAGACAAATAGGAGAAACTATGTTCTCACACATAATGTCTAGACAATAGACATTCCTTTTCCTATATCCTGTCAGAATGATCTTTTGATCACTTGACCTACTAATACGACAACCATCTTTGACAAATGAGATGTCATATCCTAAATCACTCAGCTGACTTATGCTAATGAGGTTATGTTTCAAACCATTTATATAAGGCACTTGAGTAATTGTAATAAGGTTGCTAGAAATGTTACCAAAGCCTTTGATGATTCCTTTTTCTGAACCACCAAAGGTAACTTTAGGACCAGCCTTGATTGGTGTATAGTCCTTCAGCAATCCCCTAGTTCCAGTCATGTGCCTGGAACATCCACTGTCCAAGTACCATATTGGGGCATGGCCACTTGGACTCACCTGCAAAACAGATTACTTAACCTTAGAACCCAAATAATTCTTGGGTCCTTGGTGCAAGTTAGTCTGACTCTTAACAAAACTACCTGTATCTTTTCTAGTAGGCAGTTTGCTACTCACCTTGGCACTTGAATTATGCCAACAGTCTATGGCAAAGTGGCCTACCTTGCCATAACACCAGCACTAAAATCTGTTGTACCTTTGTTTAGGTACAATCCTGGCTGTTTTATCCACAGCAGGCTTCTTGTTGAGTACTGGGGCTTTGCCCTTAGACTTGGACTTTACTGTCCAGGCAGGTTTAGCAAACCCCAATCCAGTTTTACCCTTATGAGATACAAACTCATCTATCAAAGGAAGAACAGATTTTGGTTTAGAAAAACTTGCTACAATATCTCTCTCCTTCTGAAGTCTAATCTCCAGATTTCTAATTTGATCATTTTTAAATGTAATAGTCCCCATCTGAATAACTGTAATATTCTTCAGTCTGGCTATTTCATTTAATTTCTGATCAAGCAACTTGTCAAAATATGTTGCAGGCTCTTTAAGAATAGCAATCTCCTTAGCCTGAGTTTTGGTCAAGAGTTTGCTTTTCTTCAAAGCCTGCAACAATACTCTATATTCATCAATTAATTGATGAATGTCTCCTTCTGATTCAGATCCACTCACATCACTTGATGCTAATGTATCTGAATCTGACTCAGTACTAGAAATTGAACTTGAAGAACAATTTTGTACCTGACTAGCTCCAGGCTGATCCTGGATTTTGTCTCCTTCTGATAAGGCCATCAGTCCCTTGCACTGAATGTCCTCCTGCTCATAAATTGAGTTCATTAGCTGCATGAACTCATTTTCTTCTTCTTCAGCAAACAAGCCAATATAGGCTTCAGCTTCTGAATCTGTTTCTGAAGATGACATATCAGTCAGACTTTTATCCTTCTTGGCAACAAAGGACCTTTCCTTTTTGCCCTTGAACTGTGTCTTCTTCTTGTCAGTGGACTCTTTCCTCTTTTCTGGGCAATCGGCTATTACATGTCCTTGTCTATTGCAACAATATCATACTATCTTTGAGGATGTAGTTTTACTAGACTTGGACTTTCTCCTGTCATTCCTTAATGACTTCCTGTTCTGATAATAGTCATCTTTTGTCTTTGAAGTGAATGGCTTGGACCTCCACTGCTTCTTCTTTAGAAACTTCTGAAAATGCCTAGTAAATGCAGCAAAGTCTTCATCACTTTCACTGCTTTCTGACTTCTTGCTATCTGAAGTATCTGTCTCAGCCTCAGCAACTTTTTGAGGTGGAGATGGAGACTTGCTTTTATATTTCCTAGTGTCTTCAGTCTTGAAGGCCACAGCTCTTTCTTTGTGCTCCACCCTAGTAGTCTTTTCTTCCTCCTTCCTTACCATTAACTGCATCGCATAAGATAATAGTTTTCCAAACAATGTTGGAGGAGGTATATCAGCTAGTTTGGTCATTTCCCTTATGACACAAATCTTAGTGTCTCAGTCCTTTGTCAGGGATCTCAAGAACTTATCATTCAACTCATAATTGCTGAACTCTCTTCCATAGGACATCAATTCATTGACTATCCTATAAAATTTCTTGTAGCATTCAGTTATGCTATCAGACCAGCCTTGTCTGAAGCTTTCATACTCTTGGTTTAACAAAGACTTCATGTCTTATCTTATCTCTTCTAATCCCTCCATATAGACTATCAGTGTGTCCCACATTTCTTTTGATGTTTTACAATGAATCAGATTCTGGAATGTGGCATCATCAATTGCACTTACAATAATATTATGGGCCTTCTTGTCCATAGTGGCCAGAATTATTTCATCCTTGGTCATTTCTGAATAGTCTTTGAGAGTTCTCTGATTTGCATCTAGAACAGATACTTAAATTGGCACATAAGGCCCTTCTTTGACTATAATGTAAATTCTTGGGTCAGAGGCTTCCATAAAAAGTCTAACCCTTTCTTTCCAAATACCAAAGATCTCCTTTCTGCAGATTGGCAATTTCATGGATCCTAGCTCTTTGTGATTCTCAGTTGAACCCATTTTCTTGATTCTTGATTATACTGATTCTGCCTACAGGATCTTTACTCAGACTGTTATGTCCTTTTTGAGTAACCTCCTTCTGATACCACTTGAAAGAACTAGTGCCTAAACACCTAGAGGGGGGGTGAATATGTGCACTTAATCTTTTTAACTTTTATGGCAGAAACACTGAATTATTAGACCTGTTTATGCAATTCTCTACAGCAATTTATCACAGATAACACAGCAATCACACAAGCATACAATCACCGAGAGCACACAGGATTTATAGTGGTTCCCCAAGGTTTGGGTACATCCACTTTCCCCCTTCGCCTATCTAGTAGTGTACTAGATTCGGCCTAACTTCTCCACTACTTCTCAGATCCACAGATCTTACAGCTCAGAACCCAAACAGGTTCCTACAACTCAGAGTGATCCCACTCCTACAACTCAGGCACAAAATCCCTACCACTCAGTCTTCACCAAGACCTACAATCAGCCTTCAACAAGGCCTACACTCAGCCTTCAACAAGGCCTACACTCAGAGAAATGTATCTCCTACACTCAGGCACACAAGCCCTACCACTCAGCCTTTATAAATATAGGCTTACAACTCAGATCCCTTAGGATTCTACAGAAAATAAAAAGTACAAGGATTAATAACCACAACTCTGATTGAGAAAGTTGAGTTGACTGGCTTCTTGATGAGTTCTTGAAATAACTTTGCAGAGATCAACCTCCCTTGGCTTTCTTCAAAACTTCTTGAATTAGAACACAGTAGGGTTGTATCTCTATGCAGATGATCTTCAATCAACTGCTGACTTGAGAATCAGATCACAATCTGAAACTTTCTTATCAGCCTGGTTCAACAGTTGTCTTCTTAGAAGGAGCTTTCTCTCTCCAACTTCTTAGATCTTCACTTGAAGGTCTTCTTCTTGTTTGTTGTTTCTCACTTCATTGATTGCTATGTTCCACCCAATTGAATGCCTCTTCTGTTGAAGGAATAAGCCTTTATATAAGCTTTCTTCATGGTGACCGGCTGATCCGGTTACTAACTAACTTCTGACAGCTCTGACAGTATCAGTTGACCGGTTGAAATGGCAGCTGTCAAGTCATCCAGTCACTTCTTGAAAACTCTGTCACTGTCTGAAAGTGTCGAGACAGATAGTCTTTATGTGTTGACACAAATAGACCAAGTGTCGACACAAGTAGACCAAGTGTCGACACTAGCCTTCATGGTGTCGACACAACTCCTTGTGTTGTAGAAATAGCTTCTCGACACTGCTTCTTCAGAATGTGTCGACACTGATCCTGTGTGTCGACACAAGTCCTTGTTCTTCAATACTTAGTTGATTTCTGCTAAGTGTCGACACAACTCCTTTGTGTCGACACATCTTCTTGTGTTGAAACTTACTAAGTGTCGACACATCTTCTTTCTGTCGACACATGCCTTCTGTGTTGAAACATTTGCTGAGTGTCGACACATGCAACACCCCCTATCCGTCGCATAGTATATAGCAGTAGGTCCGGCCGGGGCCCGACGTCGTATGCCACAGACAGACCGGGTGGTTACTTATGGAAACCATCCAACCAATCTCAACGTCCTATACAGAGCATTCTAGCGGAAGCAGTTTATAAAAGTTGTAACAAAGAACCCAGCATTAAAGCATGAATGTCCACTAACCAAAATAGGAATGTATACAAATACCAACACAAGCCTTAAGGCCTTACAAAATGTTTCACTTGATATTACATGATTTACAAACCACGGCACGCAGGCCGGTCATACATGAATAAAACAGTAAATACTTCCATTTGGGCCTTCGAGGGCCGGCTTCGCAAAAAGGGTTTTAGCCCGCTATTGACCGCTTGGTCCAGCAGCACCTGCAAGCAACAAACCACCGCACGGTGGCAAAACAAGGCAACGGTCAGCAATGCTGACCAAATTATAACGATCCCGCCCCCAACTCGGGGCGGCGATGCTCCTTCCCTGTATTTCATTAGCATAAGCAAGCAATATATACATTTAGCCATTTCATCACAGACGTTGGCTCGCAGGTCACACGCCCCGTGCTCTCAGGGCACATTCTCGGTGAACCGGTCGATGTCACGTCAATTCAAGCCATAGACATTCCGGACTCACCACCGCCACTAAGACGGCCAAACCTATGAGCAATTTGTCTTCTTGGCCTGGGTCACGACAATTTAAGCCATTGACCGCCGAAGACCCTAATCTATGCCAACGGTAAGTGCCACGTGCCTTTAGGTCTCTTTAACCGAACGACATAGAACGGGTACGGTTCCATCTAACCCGTGCTCACATCGCAACGATAATTTAATCCATATGCGCGGGTCATACTTCCACCGAGTCTCATTTCCACCATAAGTCACATAACCCGATTATGTTCAAGTTGGCTCTCAGGCCACCAAGTTGGCGAGATCACGTATCCGCCCAGTTTTCCGGGTGCACCTTTGGGTTAGTCCCCAAGGCTCCCTACTGCAATCTACCGCGTAGAAAATCCGAAAAACAACCAATAGCACGGAGTCTTCTCCGGCATTATGCAATGCAACATCACCGATCCAGACCAACATGTCCGGATAGGCTTCACACATCATGTCTATGTCCGTTCTCGCTTACGGACTCTAAACAACGGGGACTTCACATATCTACCCGAAGGAACGCCTCCAACTCTCCGCAAACTCGCGAGAGCGGGCTTCCTATGCAAAGAAAGAGAGCTACTCATGCTCAAGATGAGGATCGTTACCCTAGCGTTCCTCTTTGGCGCCATTGAAAAGTAATCGGATGAAAAGCACCGCACTAGCTTTGCCTCCGTGGATCCGGAGTCGGCTCGCGATTCGGAGCTCTGAAGCTCCTCCAATGGCCGGATCTAGCTCCTTCTTCCTTCCTTGGCTCTCTACTTTCTATAAGGTTTTAGAAAGCTAACCACTCATGAAAAGTGAGGGTTTCTAAGTCCAATCCGGGTATATCCCTTCAGGAACAACCCCCAGCCGTTGGATCTCAAAATAAGGAAACGAAAGCTTTGATTCGGGACTGAAATGCCCAATCTGGACCCAACACGGCCTGACACACGCCCGTGTCCAGGGCCGTGTGCCTCATTCGCCGTCAAAATCGGCTCGCCTGGAACCTCACACGGGTATCAAACACGCCTGTGTTCGAGCTGACACGCCTGTGTTCCACCTGACACGGCCGTGTGGCCGGCCGTGTACCCCCATCATTTTTCCCCAAAAACAACCCGAGCACTGCACGGGTTCTAGGACACACCCGTATCCTTACCCGTGTCACCTCAACACGCATGGACCCCAGGCCGTGTACACGGTCTCGACACTCGACACTTCGTCGAGCGAAGATCGTCGACCTGATGACACGGCCTTGGACACGCCCGTGTCCTAGGCCGTGTGCCTTGTCTCGACACAATGTCGAGATCAAAGTGTCGACTTCCCTGGACGAGTGTCGACACGGGTTGACACGCCCTGTGACACGCCCGTGTCGCAGGCCGTGTGCCATGTCTCGACACTTCGTCGAACGCAGAGTGTCGACTTCGCGGCTATGTGTCGACACGGGTCGACACACCCTGCGACATGCCCGTGTCGCAGGCCGTGTGCCCAGTCTCGGCACAATGTCGAGACCAAAGTGTCGACTTCCCGATTGAGTGTCGACACAAGCTTGACACGCCCTGGGACACGCCCGAGTCCCAGGCCGTGTGCCTGCTTCCAGAACCCAAAATGGCCCAAAACGTCCCCCCTTCGCTCCTTTGAGTTTCAGGGCGTTACAACTCTCCCCCTCTTAAAAGAATTTCGTCCACGAAATTATATAAAGGAAAGACATGTACAAAACCAAAATTTGTACCTGAGCGGAACAACTCCGGATACTCGTCAAGCATAGTCTGCTCTCGCTCCCAAGAGAGCTCCTCACGACCGCAATTGTCCCACCGGACCTTGACCATCCTGATCTCTTTATTGCGTAGCCGCTTGACCTCCGAGTCCTCAATCCGCACGGGCTTGACCTTTGTCGTTAGCCCACTATCCACCGGCACTTGATCAACCGCGATCACTTGCGTAGGCTCTTGCACCGCCTTTCGAAGCACCGAAATGTGGAATACATCATGTAAACCACTAAGCTCCACTGAAAGCTTCAACCGATAGGCCGCTTCGCCAACTCGCTCCAGAACCTCAAACGGTCCAAGGTACCTCGGGCTTAGCTTTTTCAATCGCCGCACCCGCGAGACACCCTTGAACGGCTTGATCTTTAAGTATACATAATCGCCCACAACGAACTCCACGTTCCTGTGCTTGGCATTATAGTACTTTTCTTGCCGGTCCTGAGCGATAAGCAACCTCTCCCGAATGGTTCGCACCAAAGAAGTAGCACCCTCCACTTCCGATCGCTTATACAACTTTGACTCGCCCGTTTCTAACCAAGACAACGACGTGCGACATTTTCTACCATATAGGGCCTCGAAAGGCGACATCTGAATACTCTCTTGGTAGCTATTGTTGTAGGAGAACTCCACCAAATAAAGGTGGTCTTCCCATTGCTTTCTGAAATCCAAGACACACATGCAGAGCCTGTCTTCCATAGTTCTATTGACCCTCTCGGTCTGCCCATTCGTTTGCGGATGGAAGCCTGTGCTGAATTTCAGCTTTGTTCCCAACATTTGCTGCACCAGCCTCCAATCATTGGACGTGAACCGCCCATCTCGGTCACTCACGATGCTGCGGGGCACACCATGAAGCCGTACTATGTTATCCACATAAAGCTTTGCCAACTTCTCCACCGGATCATCCTTCCTATGCGGAATAAAATGCGACACCTTCGTTAATCGATCAACAACCACCCAAATGGCATCGTTTCCCCTTCTGCGACCTTGGCAAACCGTGCACAAAGTCCATAGAGATGTCGTCAAATTTACACTCCGGAATAGGCAAGGACTTAAGAAATCCTTCCGGCTTTTGGCACTCCGCCTTTACCAAGGCGCAAGTTTGGCACTTTGCTACGTATAGCGCCACATCCTTCTTCAAACACGGCCACCAAAACAGTTTCTTCACATCACAGTACATCTTTGTGCTCCCCGGGTGAATCGAGTACTTGGTATGGTGTGCCTCGTACAACAACTCCACCCGCAAATTACTCACATTTGGGACGCACAGACGACCGTCTTTCCAAAGTAATCCGTCCTCCACGACGAATTGGGAATTTGACCCATCCAGAGCCTCTACCATGAACTGCTTCATATGAGCATCCATATCCAAAGCCTGCCGAATACGATCAGCCAGGTCATATTGGACTTCAGTCCAATTCAGAACTGCTTCAGCACTTGATTGTCTATCCACGCAAACAATCTCCAACGCCTCCAACTCCCGCACCAACCGCTCATCATACACCGATAGCCAATTGGCTTGAGCTGGGGCTCGGCGACTCAACGCGTCCGCAACCGCATTCCCCTTACCATGCACGTAATGGATCTTGAATGTATAGTCCCTCAGGAACTCCATCCATCTACGCTGCCGCATATTCAGATCCTTCTGATCAATAAGATACTTCAGACTCTTGTGATCGGTGTAGATATCAATCTTCACACCGTACAAGTAGTGTCTCCCCAGCTTCAAGGCAAAAATCACGGCCGCTAACTCCAAGTCATGGACCGGATAGTTCCTTTCATGCACTTTTAGCTGTCTCGAGCCATAAGCTATTACACTTCCGTGTTGCAGTAGCACGCAACCCAAACCGTTGCCCGAAGCATCGCTATAAATCTCATAGCCTTCGGTCCCACATGGCGAACTCAGCACAGGCGCCGTGGTCAACCGACACTTCAACTCCTCAAAAGCTCGCGCGCACTCCGGCGTCCAAACGAACTTATGCTCCTTCCTCGTCAAAGTAGTGAGAGGTAACGCTATCCGCGAGAAGTTCTCTACGAAGCGCCTATAATAGCCGGCAAGCCCCAAAAACTCCGGACTTCCGCTACCGTAACAAGCTCAGGCCACTCCCGTATCGCAACAATCTTCGCCGGATCCACAGCAATACCCTCTCCACTCACTATATGCCCGAGGAACGCCACTGAGGATAGCCAAAACTCGCACTTCGAGAACTTGGCATACAACTGATTTCTCCTTAGCGTCTCCAACACCAAATGAAGATGCTTGAAGTGATCTTCCTCACTTTGCGAGTACACCAAAATATCGTCGATGAAGACGATCACGAAATGGTCCAAGTACTCCCTGAAAGTCCTGTTCATCAAATCCATGAACACTGACGGCGCATTAGTCAGCCCAAACGGCATGACCGTAAACTCATAATGCCCGTATCTCGTACTAAACGCTGTCTTCGGGATATCACTCTCCCTTATTCGCAGCTGATAGTACCCAGCCTTGAGATCCAACTTCGAGTACATCGACCCGACTAACTGATCAAAAAGATCATCAATCCGGGGGATCGGGTACTTGTTCTTCTCCGTCAGCTTGTTGAGCTCCCGATAATCAATACATAGCCTCAAGCTTCCGTCCTTCTTCTTAACAAAGAGGACCGGTGCGCTCCAAGGCGAAGAACTCGGGCGCACATACCCTTGCTCCAATAACTCTTGCAGTTGAACTTTCAGCTCCGCCATTTCCTTAGGCGCAGCCGATAAGGAGATCGTGACACAGGCTTTGCACCTGGCACTAGCTCAATCGTAAAATCTATCTCCCGCTGAGGCGGGGCTCCAGGAAGATCTGCGGGGAACACATCAGGGTATTCCGATACCACTGAAATACAATCCAACGCGGGCTTCGGCTTTGCAACCTCCACTAGTGTAAAGAACAGTTCTCTCTCCGGCACGAACCGCCTTCACCACCTGAAGAGCAGACATCAACGTCTTGCTCGACCCCTTTAAGCCCGTAAAAGTCGTCTCACGACTTGCTCCCAGCTTGACTTCCTTGCTACCGCAATCTATATGGGCCTGCTGCTCCGAGAGCCAGTCCATGCCAAATATGACGTCGAACTCCACCAACGGAAGTAAAGACGCCCGCAGGTCGAACTCCTGCTCCCCAATACGAATCTTAACATCGCAGATCCTATCCGCTCGCATCGAACACCCATTGGGCAACAACACATCCAACTTATCCTTCGCCATCGAAGAAGGGACTCCGATGCGTGATATAAATCCTTCGGACAAGAAGGAGTGTGAAGCTCCCGTATCAAAGAGTGCTCGTGCCGGATTTTCGCAAATCAATACAAATCCTAAACAAGCAGTGGTAAGGTAACATGTGCATAACAAGTATTTAAAGAAATTGACTTGCTATAAATTAAACCGTACCTGTCACCACATCAGCTTGTTTGATGGCCTCCTGTTGGCCAAGATTGTAGACCCTTGGTTGGGCCGGAGCATAATGGGATGCGGTCGACTCCACCGCCTTTCCCTTCTCCTCATAAGTAGCTCCCGGCTTCCTCTCGGACTTAGGACGTCCGCTCCAACAGTCACGGGCAAAGTGCCCCGTCTTTCCACAAGTAAAACACGCGCCCGGGGTCCGACTCGTAGTCGCCCCAGAAGCACCAGAAGGAGCTGGACCCGAAGTCCTATGCTTCTTGAAAGACCTCCGATAGCCGGACTTTGAAGTAGTCGGCACTTTAAATTCAGATTTCTTCTCACCCAAGCTTTTCTTTGCTTGTACATTCTTCATGTCCTTCTCCAAGGACCGGGCAGTATTGACCAAGGTTAAGAAACCCTGCGTCATCGGCCCCGAAAGTAGTAGTCTCAACTCATCCCTCAAGCCTTCATAGAAGCGATTAGTCTTGCGCTCCTCATCCATGATGGTGGAGCTAGCATAACGACTCAAACGAGTGAACTCATGGAGATATTCATCCACGCTCTTCTCACCCTGAACCAACTTCAGAAATTCGTTCTCCATCGAAATCCTCTGAGTAGAAGGGAGGTATCTTGCTAAGAACAATCCCGAGAACTCTTCCATCGAACGTCTATAAGTTGTCTACCTCTCAAATGATGCAGCTCCAATCCTTCCCACCACATTCTCGCTTCACCGTCCAAAAGGAACGTAGCGATGGTGGTCATTTGCCACTCCTCCGTCTCCGTTGCTGTCATGACTCTCTTCACCCTGGAGAGCCAGTCTTCAGCCTGAGATGGGGTTCCCAACCCCGAGAATAACGGAGGGTTAAAGCTCATTACATGCTTAAGCTGCCTCTCAGTTGCCCTCCTCGGCACCACCGGTTCCACAACCACTTGCTCCACTCTCCTCGACTCAGCCTCTTGAAGAGGTTCCTGCTCCATCACAGGAGCGGGCTGCTGCGTTTGCCTTGCAGGCTGCGCATTTATCACGGCCAACACCGCTTCAGCCACCAATCGAATATTCTCAGCCGACAGAGGTGTTGCAGGAGCAACATCCGGTGCACTACTAGCCTCAGAAACTCGGCGTTCTGACGGCCCAACACCACTTCTGGTCACCTATAGTGGTACAAAACACCGTTAAGCGACCAAATAAATTGCAAACAGCAATTATAGGAACACGCAGGTTCCTCAAACACGAGTATTTTCATTCCTAAGTGGACATTCATGGGTTCTTTTACTGTTATAACGATGACGCACACAATGTGCTCACCACCCCTTAAAAAGAATTCGCTCATGAATTCATCTTAAGCCCGACCAAAACTAGTAGTCTGATACCAAATTGCAACACCCCCTATCCGTCGCATAGCATATAGCAGTAGGTCTGGCCGGGGCCCGACGCCGTATGCCACAGACAGACCGGGGGGTTACTTATGGAAACCATCCAACCAATCTCAACGTCCTACACAGAGCATTCTAGCGGAAGCAGTTTATAAAAGTTGTAATAAAGAACCCAGCATTAAAGCATGAATGTCCACTAACCAAAATAGGAATGTATACAAATACCAACACAAGCCTTAAGGCCTTACAAAATGTTTCACTTGATATTACATGATTTACAAACCACGGCACGCAGGTCGGTCATACATGAATAAAACAGTAAACACTTCCATTTGGGCCTTCGAGGGCCGGCTTCGCAAAAAGGGCTTTAGCCCGCTATTGACCGCTTGGTCCAGCAGCACCTGCAAGCAACAAACCACCGCACGGTGGCAAAACAAGGCAACGGTCAGCAATGCTGACCAAATTATAACGATCCCGCCCCCAACTCGGGGCGGCGATGCTCCTTCCCTGCATTTCATTAGCATAAGCGAGCAATATATATATTTAGCCATTTCATCACAGACGTTGGCTCGCACGGCCACACGCCCCGTGCTCTCAGGGCACATTCTCGGTGAACCGGTCGATGTCACGTCAATTCAAGCCATAGACATTCCGGACTCACCACCGCCACTAAGACGGCCAAACCTATGAGCAATTTGTCTTCTTGGCCTGGGTCACGACAATTTAAGCCATTGACCGCCGAAGACCCTAATCTATGCCAACGGTAAGTGCCACGTGCCTTTAGGTCTCTTTAACCGAACGACATAGAACTGGTACGGTTCCATCTAACCCGTGCTCACATCGCAACGACAATTTAAGCCATATGCGCGGGTCAAACTTCCACCGAGTCCCATTTCCACCACAAGTCACATAACCCGGTTATGTTCAAGTTGGCTCTCAGGCCACCAAGTTGGCGAGATCTCGTATCCGCCCAGTTTTCCGGGTGCACCTTTGGGTTAGTCCCCAAGGCTCCCTGCTGCAATCTACCGCGTAGAAAACCCGAAAAACAACCAATAGCACGGAGTCTTCTCCGGCATTATGCAATGCAACATCACCGATCCAGACCAACATGTCCGGATAGGCTTCACACATCATGCCTATGTCCGTTCTCGCTTACGGACTCTAAACAACAGGGACTTCACATATCTACCCGAAGGAACGCCTCCAACTCTCCGCAAACTCGCGAGAGCGGGCTTCCTATGCAAAGAAAGAGAGCTACTCATGCTCAAGATGAGGATCGTTACCCTAGCGTTCCTCTTTGGCGCCATTGAAAAGTAATCGGATGAAAAGCACCGCACTAGCTTTGCCTCCGTGGATCCGGAGTCGGCTCGCGATTCGGAGCTCCGAAGCTCCTCCAATGGCCGGATCTAGCTCCTTCTTCCTTCCTTGGCTCTCTACTTTCTCTAAGGTTTTAGAAAGCTAACCACTCATGAAAAGTGAGGGTTTCTAAGTCCAATCCCGGGTATATCCCTTCAGGAACAACCCCCAGCCGTTGGATCTCAAAATAAGGAAACGAACGGCTTTGATTCGGGACTGAAATGCCCAATCTGGACCGAACACGGCCCGGCACACGGCCCAGCTCACGCCCGTGTCCAGGGCCCTGTGCCTCATTCGCCGTCAAAATCGGCTCGCCTGGAACCTCACACGGGTAACGAACACGCCCGTGTTCGAGCTGACACGCCCGTGTTCCACCTGACACGGCCGTGTGGCCGGCCGTGTACCCCCATCATTTTTCCCCGAAAACAACCCGAGCACTGCACGGGTTCTAGGACACGCCCGTGTCCTTACCCGTGTCACCTCAACACGCCTGGACCCCAGGCCGTGTACACGGTCTCGACACTCGACACTTCGTCGAGCGAAGATCGTCGACCTGATGACACGGCCTTGGACACGCCCGTGTCCTAGGCCGTGTGCCTTGTCTCGACACAATGTCGAGATCAAAGTGTCGACTTCCCGGGACGAGTGTCGACATGGGTTGACACGCCCTGCGACACGCCCGTGTCGCATGCCGTGTGCCATGTCTCGACACTTCGTCGAACGCAGAGTGTCGACTTCGCGGCTAAGTGTCGACACAGGTCGACACGCCCTGCGCCATGCCCGTATCGCAGGCCGTGTGCCCAGTCTCGACACAATGTCGAGACCAAAGTGTCGACTTCCCGATTGAGTGTCGACACAAGCTTGACACGCCCTGGGATACGCCCGTGTCCCAGGCCGTGTGCCTGCTGCCAGAACCCAAACTGGCCCAAAACGTCCCCCTTCGCTCCTTTGAGTTTCAGGGCGTTACAACACATCTCCTTTGTGTCGACACATTCTTTATGTGTTGAGACTTTGCTGAGTGTCGACACATCTTCTTTGTGTCGACACTTGTACTTAAACTTTGTTGAAGTTTTGCTGAGTGTCGACACAGCCTCCTAGTGTCGACACTTGTACTTGAACTTTGTTGATGTTTTGCTGAGTGTCTACACAACCTCCTAGTGTAGACACTTTTGATGTCGACAAAGTTCCTCTGGGTGTCGACACTGCTTCAAAGTGTCGACACTGATTCTTTAGACATTTCTTCATTGTGTGTCGACACAACCTGTATGTGTCGACACGTTCCTTCTGGTGTTGACTCTGCATTCCTGGTGTCAACACAATTACTCCAAGTGTCGACACAGCTTCTCTAGGTGTCGACACAAGCCTTCTTAAGTGTCGACACTTTTCTTCTGGGTGTCGACACATGGACTTAGAAACTTTTTGCTTTCCTTGCAATTACTTAACCTGCACAAATAAACTCAAAGCACATCAAATACACCTTGATGTATATCATTGAGTAGGGTGAGGCTTCTTCAAATCAGGTACATATATTCCAATGTACCCAACATAATCGTTGATCGCCTGACAAAAGTAGCCAGGTTCAACCTTATGAAGAAAGAGGCTCATGTGGATGTTTTGGTACGCCTCTTTGTGCAGCAGTTTGTCTGGTACCATGGTGTGCCAAAGACGATCATTTCTGACCGGGATGGTCGTTTTACCTTTAAAGAATGGAAGTCCGTACAGGCATATTTGGGTTCACGCCTTACCTTTAGCACAACATTTCATCCTCAGACGGACGGGCAGTCGGAGAGGACCATCAGAACTTTGGAAGATCTATTGAGACTATGTGTGTTGGATAGAGGGGAGTCATGGGAAAGACTCTTATCCCTGGTGGAATTCTCCTATAACAATAGTCACCATGCCAGCATCGTGATGGCACCCCATGAAGCCCTTTACGGAAGAAGGTGAAGAACCCCCTTGTCATGGGTGCAAGATGAAGACCCGAAGATTTTAGGAATTGAGTACATCGATGATACTAATGCATATTTTGTTTCCTCAAGGTAATTTTAAAAGCATATTTTGTTTGATTTTATGCTTTTCTCTCCCCATAGCCTTAGCCTAATTTCGGGGACGAAATCCATTATTTTGTTTATAGGATTTGTAATGTCTCAATTCGCGCTAGGCCCCTCGTGCACACTTTTAAGTCAGGAGAGCTGACTGGGGCTCAGGGAGTGCTGACAATTAGGCTTGCACTCGAGTAAGGGAGGAGAAGTTGGTCCCAAGTAGGACACGGGTAGTGATACGGGTGTGTCCCTACCTGTATGGTACTCTGGTGTCCTTGCGTCTTCTTTTTGAGATTTCCAGAGAAGGACACGGGTAATGACACGGGCGTGTTCATACTCGTATGGTTCTCTGGCAACCCTGTGCATTCTTTGCCGTGTTCCTCCCGAGCAGTACACGAGTAATGATACGGGCGTGTCACTACCCGTATGTGTCCAAGCAACAGCTCGACGATTCGTCGAGCATAGCTCGACGAACATCGTCGACCATAGAATGTGTTCCTCCCGAGCAGGACACGGGTAGTGACATGGGCGTGTCACTACCTGTGTGTGTGTCCAAGCAACAGCTCGACAATTCGTCGAGCGGAGCTCGACGAACATCGTCGACCACGTTCCTCCCAAGCAGGACACAAGTAGTGACACGGGCGTTGTTTCGAAGGGGCTCATTTAATGAGTTGATTGGCGGTCCAATGACAGGCCGACACGTGGCTATGCAGTTACCCAATTTCTCACATGAAAAGGGGAGAAAACCCTAGTCGTTTCTAGTCTTCCTTCCAAGCCGTGCTTTAGGATATTGCTGGAGAGGAAGAAGGTGCTAGAGCCGATCTTCTTCCCGTGAAGGACTAACACCGACCGAGGAGAAGAAGATGTCGCGAAGAAGGGTGACAAGATCCATGGCTGGAAATGGCGGAAATGCCAGAAATGAGGTGAGCTTCCTACCTCTCTCTTGGTGCTAGATCTTTAGTTATTTCTAGGAGAAATATAGACTCAAAAGGGTCTTTATTTGGGAGAAGAAGGTTTCTAGAAAATGGCCATGCAAGGACTTGTGTCCTAGGAATTAGAGTCTTCAACCTTTCCCTCACTTCAATGCAGTTTGTGGACTGGTTTCATGAAGAGAAGTGGCCTTATGAGGTTGAATAAGGGAGGAGAAATTATGGATGTTATTAGAAAGTTTGGTTGAAGGAAGAAGACGAACCGATGTCGTCCGATCTACTTTAAGATGCGCGCAGAAATCTATTTTCTGCGCACAATAACCTTCGAGGTCGTTTTCAGACACGATGCGGCCAGATCTGGGCTTTCGACTAAACAAGAAAGTCGCAGCCCTTTGAAATACCTTTCCAACGAGGATTAAACGCCTTCACCGGATTCATGTAGCCTCGGGAATCCCCGTTTGAAATTGTTGTACGCTAATCATTCATGCACATGTAATTCTCGTGTTTGTTTTGTATCGGCTTTGGGTTTGTTAGGGAGATTATAGTACATTAACCTTAATGTTTCGTTGAAATATAGTCCATAAGTGGTTGTGATAAATCATGTTAATAACATTTGTTGGATAGATCCCTAATGAACAAATGGTGTAGAATAGTGTACTTGATCGAGGTGATGTGGTGGAGGTTAGAGAACGAATGGATTGACGAGTTGGCATGGTAGGAATGATTTAGTTAAGTTAAATAATGAGGACGTACTTGACTGTGGTAATGTGTTGAATAATGATGAGTTTGGCTTGAACATGTTGTATATGATTAGTAATGACTGTTACGAACAAATGTTTGTAGTCTTTAGATGATGGATGTGTGAAGTATCCTTACACTAATAATGAACCCTTAAGTACCTTGCAGCACGGGGTTGTGAAAGGGTGTAAGTGAGGGTGTTTGACCGCACTGGTTTGGTAATGCTGAGAAGAGACATAAGTGGACGGTTGGGCTTGGTCCTCGGTGTTCATTCCCGAGGCTCCTTCCATTCCATGGTGATGTGAAATTGCATGCGGTGTGAGTCGACACGCGGTATCATAATCCTGGGTTAAGAATAGTGTGGCAGGTCTACGGGCTCGCCAGTCGTGACACCGACTGGAGCTGACAGATAGACTTTGGGCGGTTGGACTTGGTCCTCGGTGTTCATTCTCGGGGCTCCTTCTGTGCCAAGTGGATGGTTGGGCTTGGTCCTCGTTCTTTTTCTGAGGCTCCTTCTGGGTCACAACATGGGCCAGTTCGGGGCTTGGTTCTCGGTGCACATCTACCCGAGACTCCTATTGAGTCGTAGTACGCAGGTGAGCTCCGTTGTTGTGTTCTTAGCGTTGAGGCGTACGGAGTCCTGGACCAGGTAGAGTGAATGTCATCCTAGTAGTGGAGATGCCCGCTCTACTATCACCGCCTTGCCACGATAGTTGACGCCTGAGAGGCTAGTTATCAGCTCGAAAAGTGGGAACTACAAGTCTGTGTCGACATAGAAGTTGCATGTGCATGATCATGGGTGAGTCATTGCATTTTATTCATGTCATCACATTACATTGCATACGCAAGATCCTCGTTGTATAAGTTTGTATGTGCACTCTTATACGATGAGTTACTTACTGTTGAGTCGATCCTCAACTTATATGTCTGTATGAGCATTCAAATAAGTTGAGTTACTTTCTGATGTTGTTTTACGTTTTACATATACTATCGTAGATGTTAGAACTGCTATAGTAGAATGTTTACTCATTTATTATGTTGCTGATGCACTTGACATTGCTCACTCTATACCACTCACTTGTACTACCGTTTTATATTTATATATTGTATCCTTGTTCTTCTCTCCGCCCGATGTCGAGGAACTGCCGGGGGAGCGAATGTGAAGCCACTTAGTCTTTATGACAAACGGTTGCTATGACTTCCTTTTATGAGGAAACCTCGCATATAGGGCATCAACAGGTCATGCAACAGGACAGCCATACCAGAATGACAGGGCCTGAAGGGACGGTGCCTTCAATGCCGTCAATGACCGATGTGAGTTGTGAGACTCATGATGTAGCCCTTTGGGCAAGTTGCATTCGTACTCTGATACTATAGATGCTTGATGAAGCTTCTTATATTTGATGTACTTTATTTGGACTTTTCTTGCTTATGTATGAATTTGACTTTTAATTCATGTTGTTGGTTGGGTTGACTTTGGATGATATTTTATATGGCCGGCAGAATATGCGTATTGTGGTGCAGACCAACACGTGCGTTGGTGCCAACGCAAGGCGGCTGTTCTGTAATATTAGTTGAAAAAATATTACATTTAACCCTAGAAAACTCTAATAGATAAAAATCAAGAACTTGTTTAGTGGAGCACTACCATATAGAAATGTTCCATAATTTTTTAGGAAATGAAAAATTGTCATATTTTTAATATTACTATAGTCACAAACTGTTAGAAATCAGGCAGGGCCCAAGACTTCGAATGATCTACGAGAATATTAGGTAATCTGGACCTGACCGATTGCAGTCGAACGACATTAACATCTCCAACCAAATCTCCGCGGAAGTCTCTAAATTATCTACGAGAACATTCCGCGGGTAAGTTGTTGAGAGCCGGGATAGAAGAACCCTCGGTCTCCTTTATAAGAGGGGGCTAACACCAACTCTTATATCCAAATGCGCTGCAGTGCACATGCGTTTGAGAGATGGTGTTAGTCCCCTCTTATAAAAGATGTTGGGGGTACTATCCTGGCGCTCAACAATCTACCGTGGAATATTCTCATAGATAATTCTGAGCCTTTCGTGGAAATTTGATTGAAGATGTTGATGTCTTTTGACTGCAGTAGGCCAAATCTGAATTAACCAATATTCCCGTAAATAATTCGAAGTCTTCCATCCGGCCAGATTTCAGGGCTAAAATTTTTCTCTAGAATTGAGAAGAGACAGAATATCGCTTAAACAGGGAATAGTAAATGTGAATAGCTATGAACAACAATCCCCATAGAAAATTGTCCATTACACGGGGACCCACATCAATATAAAATTGTTTTATCATATTCAGGACAGTTGTGGTCGTGCCAAATGTTGCGTAAATTAATATATAATAAAAAAAAGTGATTGGTAACCGCAATTTGTAATTGGCTAGTCGCAGCTCAAAATCTTCTAATTTCTCGTGTCTTTTTGAAATATGTCTTGTACATGTAATTTCAGGAAAAGTGTTCAACACGAAAGTTGTAGATATCAACGAGATCTACAACTTTCGTGTTGAACACTTTTACTGAAATTACATGTATAAGGCGTATTTCGAAAAGGCGCAAAATCTGAGTATATTTCCAAAGTACGCATTGTACATGCATTTTTAGAAAACGTAATCAACACGAAAGTTGTAGATCTCGTCGATATCTACAACTTTCGTGTTGAACATTTTTCCTGATATTGCATGTACAAGACGTATTTCAAAAAAGCGTGAAAAATTGAAAGATTTTAGGATATGACTAGGAAAATAACGAGTTGCAGTTAACAACCACCTAAAAAAATAATAATTTAGAGTAAAATGTCAAGTCCCGAGGTTCTCTTAAAATATCTATAAATTTTAAAACCTTGTTCCGAGTCGTCCAGCCTCGACGTAAACCCTAATGGAGTCCAAACACGGCAACCTCCACATGCTCTTCTTCCCCCTCATGACGAAAGGTCACATTCTCCCCATGGTCGAGATAGCCAAGCTCTTCGCCTCCCGCGGCGTCGTCGTAACCCTTCTCACCACCCGGCCAATGCCGCCCTCATCTCACTCCAAGATTCATCCATCCGCCTACACCTCATCCCCATCGCCGAAAACGGCGTGACCGTCTCCGACGACTTCGCCACCTTACTCGACTCCGTCGCCACTCTCCGCCTCCCGTTCGATGAGATCCTCAGAGACCTCAGCCCCGATTGCGTCGTCTCTGATTTCTTCATGCCTGGACCTACGACGTCGCCTTCGCCCACGGCGTGCCCCGGCTGGTCTTCGATGGATTCAGCTTTTTCGCTCGATGCCTCGAAGACGCCTACCTGAAGCAGAACCCCATGCATGACCTGGCGCCCGATGCCCAAACCTTTGTTTTACATAGCCTCCCGGACCGCTTCGAGTTCCTCAGGTCTCAGTTCCCTGGCCCGGACGAATTTGCCAAGAACACCACGTTGTGCCGGATCTGGAACGAGGCGCTGGAGGTTAATCGGAAAAGCTACGGTGCGGTGGTCAACAGCTTCTACGAGCTGGAGCCCGATTACGCCGAGTACTTTCGAAATGTGATGGGGGAGAAGGCTTGGGGAGTTGGCCCGGTCTCCCTCTCTAATGACAAGAACACTAACGAAAAATCCGACGATTTGTTTAAATGGCTTGATTCCCAGGAAGAGGGTTCTGTAGTGTACATGTGCTTTGGGACCATGAGTGATTTCTCTGCGGCGCAGCTGATGGAGATGGCTATAGGGCTGGAGCGTTCTGGACATCCGTTTGTTTGGGCGGTGCGGAGCGCGGGCGAGGATTGGATTCCTCAAGGATTTGAGGAGAGGATACAGGATAGGGGGCTCGTGATCAGAGGATGGGTGCCGCAGTCGCTTATACTCAACCATGCGTCTGTCGGAGGGTTTGTGACGCACTGCGGATGGAACTCGTGTTTGGAAGGAATCGTGGCGGGGGGGTGGCGGTGGCTATGGCGACATGGCCTCTCTTTGCGGAGCAATTCTATAACGAGAAGCAGCTGATAGATTTGCTTGGTATTGGGGTGGCGGTAGGGGCGATAGAGTATGGGATGGTGACGGAGCAAAGGAAGGTTGTGGCGGCCGGGATGTTGGAGGCGGCGGTGAGCAGGTTGATGGGGAAAGACGAGGAGGCGGATGGGAGGAGGAGGAGGGCGAGAGAGTTGAGGGTGAAGGCGAGGAAGGCGCTTAAGAAAGGCGGCTCCTCGTACAATGATGTGGGGAATTTGGTTCATGAGCTAATGGAGAGAAAAGTACGCAATACAAAAAGTTCAGTTTCAGGAGCTCAAAATTAGTAAAACTTTATGTCCGCTCTATTTTCAAAGGGGTGGACAAACTTTGCTTCCTCCATAAGGGGCTAGCTCACTTTTTACCCCTCTCTGGTTTATTTTTGGCGAGATCCACAAGATCTGGCCAGATCTGGTGAGTTTTTTTGTTTTGTTTCTGGTGATTTCACCAAATTTCCTGTATTCAGTTTTGTGGACTTTATTTAGAATCATACAACTTTGTATGTCAGTTTCATTTTTTTGTGTGGTGGTTGTAATATCTTCGCTTGATTATGTTTGTATAACTTTTATCCATTTTGAGCATCGAACAACACGATGCTTTTGAGTTATTTTGTGACAGCATGGGGTATAAGATCAGTCATCAGTTAACTTTTAAGAATGTCATTATGAGCTGTTTAGGCGTCTGGTTCCAGGTTCTTCATAAATGAGCTGTTTGCGGGCATGTTTGTTGGTAAACTCGTCTTAAAAAAGGTGATATGTCAAAAATCGACACTTTTGCTGCGGTCTGAACGACGCCTCTGCCTCCTTTCGCCCATCTCTTGTCTCCTGATTCTTCGCTATTCGCAAAAGTTCTTCTGTTTGGCCTCCCAGATCTGCGCAAGGTGTGCACTTCCTCTCGCTCGTCGTTGGGTCCAATTTTTGGGTAGCCATCGATCTGCTTTCTCACATGCTTCCATAGCATGCCCATGGTCACATATTCCCCTTCCTCGAGCTCACCAAAATTTGTCGCATTCAAAAAAAAAGTATTGAGAAAGGGGGGGATGTGGCCGTGAACAAGCAATGGAAGCATGAGAATTTTTCAGCCATTTTCTTCTAGTATTGATCATGCAGGATAATTCAACTTGGCAGTCTCATTTGGCTGGTAATGCCTCCTCTTCAAGCAACATCAACGGATCGCAGCCACCGCAAGTTTAATCCGGTGAAATTTTGGCGAGATCGAGGAATGGGGTGATGGGGTGGCCGTGAACAAGCCATGGAAGCATGGAATTTGTCAGCCATTTTCTTCTAGTATTGATCGTGGAGGATAATTCAACTTGGCAGTCTCATTTTGCTGGTAATGCCTCCTCTTGAAGCAACATCAACTGATCCCTGAAATCGAGCATCAGCACTTGACAACCCGAGAAATTAGAGCATCAGCAGTTTCTCCTGATGTCCCGGATTGGCCAGACTTTTGAAAAATATTGGGATGCTTGGAGAGAAATTTATTGTTTCCATCAGATGAACTGTGTGTGTTGCTCGAAGCATTCGAATGGAGATCAAAGTGGAATCTCATACCCGTTGCCCCTAAGTGAGTATACATAGGCAAACCCTTATGAGTTACTACGAGTATGAGTTAACTGTGTACCATAACTGACCCGTTAAGCATCCGAACCGTTATTCGTCCAAATATACACTAACAATCTCCTCCTATATTGTGACAAATAACGTGTACGTTTCGGAGTGCAGAAAATGGAGAATAACAAAACAAGTTTTCGACTTTACACATTTTCATAAGAGTTAGCACAGTTTTAAAGAAAAATACAAACATGAACTTTAAAACGATAACATAATACATCCAAAAATAAAAGTGTTACTCAATAATAAATAAGTCTGGAAAACAAAAAATGATTATAGATAAACGTGTAACAATTTTACTCAGAGAGTAAATCATCATCATCTATGTCAAAATCTATTTTCTCTTTTTCATCTTCACCAGTGCCTGCAAGGAATTTCATGAGTCAAAGTGTATGAATTTATAAACATATGCAGTGACGTATCAAAGTAAACTATCTTTATCTAAATGTGCTTAGCACTTGTAGTAGTAGTGAAGTAATACTGTCAGTATCTCTATCCAGTCTAGCTAGGACCAGTCAAGTTTTGATTTTAATAAATCAAACGTTATTATCTTACGCATTAGGTCCACTATGTATCTCATCATATGACTTGGTACACTGTCATTTGCAACATTATCAAATGTGAAATAATGTGCTATGATCACTAATGTTAGATTAACTCATACAACGACTTTTTATTCCAAGTTGAATAATTCTCAAATTAGCAAACAACGAAAAGATGTTAAGTCATCAGGTGTGGAATGACTAGCATCTAACCATTTTGGGCTCTCATCAAGAAATTATTTAGGGTTTTCAGTCTGTTATTAGACGCTTGAATATTGCGACTATAGGTTCTTGAAACATAGGAAGAAGTTTTATATTTCTATGAACTTTAATCACATCTCTCCCGATGTTTTAATGGTGAGAACTCTATTTAAGCCCTTTGTTAAGGCGTCCGCAACATTATCTTTTGACCTCACATCAACGAGGTTCACAATCCCTTAACTCGTAAGGGAGGTCAATCAGGCTTGTTTCATCCGTAGTTGCCTTCTTTTGCTATTGAACAACGTGTCCGTAGCAATCGTTTAGTAGCCTGATTGTCGCAGTAAATTGCAACAGAACTCAACTTCAGGCTCGACAGTGGAATGTCCATCACCAAATCTCTTATCCACTCTGCTTCTTCTCCTGTTGAAGCTAGAGCGTAGAGTTCGGATTCCATAGAAGACAATGCAATACATGATTGCCTATTGTACTTCCAGGCTACAGCTACTCCTCCTAGTGTGAATATAAATCCACTAGTGGACTTGCTGTCGTTTAATTCTGAGCACCATGATACATCAGAATAGCCTTCCAAAACTGGAGGATGAACATAGTAACATAAAACATACTTTTGGGTGTGCTTTAAGTATCGCATCAGCCTATCAAGGACATCTCAATGGTATTGGCTAGGATTACTAGTGAATCTGCTTAACATGCCGACCGTAAAGGCTATGTCAGGTCTTGTGCAGACTATAGCATACATGAGACTACCAATCAGTTTAGCATAATCTAACTGTCTAACCGCAGCTCCATCATTGGGCTTCAAGCGATTATTGTAATCGTAAGGTGTCTCCACTACTCTACGTTCAATGTATCCCACGTGTCCAACAAGGACTTTATATAGTGGCTTTGACTTAGGGAAATGTCATTTTTCCCAAAGCTCACCTACATGCCTAGGATAGTCTCAGCTACACCTAGGTCTTTAATGCTAAACGTCAGCATTAGTTCTGACTTAACGTCATCCACCACAGATTGATCAGAACCAAGAATCAGCATATCATCCACATACAAGCATATTATAGCAAATTTGTTCGATCTATGACGTATGTAAAGACATTTATCCAAAAGACTCGACATGAATCTCATGTTCCTTACACTATAGTCAAACTTCTCATGCCATAATTTTGGTGCTTGTTTGAGTCCGTATAACGACTTGATCAACTTACAGACCTTACTTTCGTGACCGTGCACTATGAAACCTTTAGGTTGGCTCATGTATATCTCTTCGGTCAGATCTCCGTTCAAAAACGCAGTCTTAACATCCATTTGATGAACAATAAAGTTCTCAATAGACACAATAGCAAGGAGTATCCTAATGGTTGCTAAGTGACACACTGGTGAATATACATCAAAGTAATCCACCCCACTAACTTGTGTGAAACCTTTAGCCACCAGGCGCGCTTTATACTTCGCGCTTTATACTTAGCTACGCTACCATCAGGATTGAGCTTCTTTTTCAGAACTCACTTACACCCTATAGTTTTAGCCCCTTTTGGCTTATCAACCAACGTCTAGGTGTTGTTCTGAAGCAAAGAGTTCATCTCTTCATCAATGGCCTCTTTCCAGAGTAGGGAATCCTTTGATCTCATCGCGTCCTTATAGGTGGATGGATCAGCCTCAACGTGGTAAGTGACGAAATCACTACCGAAGGTTCTAAGAGTTCTCTCTCTCATCGAAGTCCGTCTAGACTCTAGGACATTATTGTCTACCGAGACTGAATAGGAGGTGCTCGGTACTGAGTCAGGTTCATCCTCAGTAATAGTTGCTTGCATACATGAGATTGCCAGATTTTTATCCTTAAGAATCTTATCCTCAAAGAACACAGCATCCCTAGATTTAATAATTATATTATTAGACAGGTCTAAGAATCTATCTGCAACACTATCTTCAGCATAACCTAAGTAGACACACGTGTTGGTCCTAGGCCCAAGTTTATACCGTCTAGGGTCAGAGACCCTGACATAGGCTATGCAGCCCCAGGTCTTAAGTTTAGTTAATGTCAGGGGTCTTTTAAACCAAAGCTCGTAGGGTGTGACGTCTAACTTAACATGAGGGACTTTGTTTAAAATGGTGTTTGCAGTTAAAAATGCTTCTCCCCAATAGGCAGTAGGCATGCCAGCAGTGAGCAACATAGAGTTCAACATCTCTGTTAACGTTCTATTCTTCCGCTCGGCTATACCATTCGATTGAGGTAAGGAGCAGTGGTTTCTGCTATGATCCCTTGAGAGGTAAGGAAACCCCAGAACTCACTGGACATGTATTCTCCTCCTCTATCACTTTTAAACCTCTTTATTCTCATGTCTAGTTAGTTTTCTACCCTGGTTTTGAAAATACAAAACTTTTCAAATGCTTCATCTTTAGTTTTAAGAAGATAGATGTGACAGAACCTATAACAGTCATCTATAAATGTGATCATATACTTCCTTCCTCCTCTGGTGACAAAATATTTAAAGTCACATATATCAGAATGTATAAGCTCTAGGGAGTGTTGTGCTCCTAGTAACCGCACTAAAATGTTTCCTAGTGATCTTAGTCTGAACACACACGTCACATTCTCAGGCTGTGACTTAGTGTCTAATGTGATCTGTTGAGTTCTAGCGATTTGGAACATTTTCCTATAGTTCACGTGTCCTAGACTCTCATGTAGAGTATTAGAGCTAACTAAGTTTGTTTGAACTTGTTGAACTAATTCGTTTGCTAGACTTAGTCGGTACATCCTATTTTGGACGTATGCACATCCAAAATAGTGCGAGTTAACTGACAATGTTACTCTACCGCTACAAAAAGTAAATGACATACTAGCATCACATAAAAGACTAATAGACACTAAGTTAGCAGTTAATGAAAGAATAAATTTGACGTTCTTTAAAATTAAAGACTTACCTGAGGATAACAACAATGTTGCGTTCCCCACCTTCAGCACGTCAGCTGACTCGTCATTGGCCACCATCACAGACTTTTTCACAGTAGTGAGTCATGTCATAAGAGCAGAATTGTTGTTGAAAGTGAAGGTTAGATCTGAAATACTCTAAGGGGGGGGGGAATAGAGTATTGTGGTCTCTTACAAAATCTTTATAACTTTTACTGTAATTTTAGGTGAACAGGTTAGCAAACAAATTAATAAGCACAGCAACCTAACAAATCACAGAACACAGCCAAAAACAAAAGAAAATGGGCAACCAGACGACACAAGAAATTATAGTGATTCCCCAACCTGGGTACATCCACTCTTCTACCACCCTGATAGGAATCCACTCAGATTTTTGATCAGGTGTGTGACACCAATGAGCTTTTGTTCAGGTGCTCAAAAACCAAAACCTCAAGTCTTTTGGTAGGAGACTTGCAACCATGAATAATTTTGAAGGGACTTAAAACCCTGTACAGAGGATGAAAAAGGTGATGGTGTCTTCTCTTTCTCAATAACAACTGAGAAGACTAGTGGATTGATTTTAGCAGATTGCTCCCCCTGAGATCTTGAATGGATCAGGAAATCTGGAGCTCTGCTTCAGGGTGACAGGTCTTCAAAAACTTGATTGTCTTGACCAGAGATTGCTTCAGGAACTTCTTCGACAGATAGAGTTATTGTTGTCCTTCTGAAGTTGTCCTGTAGGGTTGAAAGAAGAAGACTCTTGATAGAGATTGTATGTTCTTCTTCTTCTTGATGATGATGTTCTCTGGCCTAGGCTGATTGCAGTGTGAAACTTTGATTTCTGTAAGACTTCTTGAATGTAAACTGTGCCAGGAGGACTGCTTAATCTTTTCTTCTCTTGAAACTGACAGAAAAACACTCGAAATTTGAATCCTTGAGCAGTAAATGCAGTCGGCCTGGGAAGGAAGCGACAATGAATGAATTCCCTAACTGTCCCATGGAAAAACGACATGTAATAATCCATGATCAATGCTCGTTCTAACGGTAACATTCCGAGAAGATTGAGCATTAATTACTCAGGAATCATCACCAAGAAAGAGGGACGGAAAACTGGAGAAGAGCAAGTCTGGAATCGTTGAACGAAGAATAGAAATCGTCGAGCTGAGTTCATAGTTCGTCGAGCTGAGCTGATGAGTTCGTCGACCAGACAATAGCAATTAGTCTTTAAGGGAAACTTGTCAATTCTGCTACAATCTTCGTCGAACTGACAGTCATCATTCGCCGAATAGAGATCCAAATTTGTCGACCGAAGAATGATTGTGGACTTAGAATCTGAGAAGTCTCTGGCTGAGAAGGGTTCAAATAGAAGACCAGAAATCGTCGACCAAAGAATATGGTTCGTGGAGCTGAGATCGACGAACGTCGAACACATTTCCTTGAGCTGAAGATATCTCTAAGTCTTGAGTTTCTCTGGCAGTCTGGAGGATGGCTGGTCCACAAGATGATGTTCTAAGGACAAACCCTAGACTCTAGGACACAACCAATGACCCTGACTATACAAGGTGGGGCAAAGACATCCTAACTTAGTGAACCTAGCCCAAATCCAAACTAGGGATCCAACAATCTCCCCCTATTTGGGTGAGGTCACTAAGTGAAGACACTGACTGAAATAAAACAAAACAGTAAAAGCATATATCTGACAAAGAATTTATAACACATGTAGTAGATATATACAAGCTTTGTTCAGAAACATAACCAGAGAGTTTTTGTTGAAGTTGGTGACCGGGTGGTCTGTCTTGGCGGGTTGAAGACCGCGCGGTCTGGCGGTTTGACTCGCCGGCTTGTTAATCGGGCGGTCTAGCGATCTTCACCGACGACCTCTCTGCTTCTCTTGTGGTAGCCGTGCGGTTAGCCCTTCTGTCTAACCGCGCGGCTTGTGCGGTTTACCTTGTATAGTCCGCTTAACTTGTAAATTTTTAGTCTCACATCTATTATTTGTATTCTCTCATCTCTCCTCCATTCTATATAAGGGAGGACATACCTTTGTAATAGATACCTTTTTCGGATAATAAAGTTCAGTTTAAAACCATTTCGGTTTGTTTCTGTTCGGTTTTTACATGGTATCAGAGCCAGGTTGTCCTGCTGCGGGGGTGTGTTGAGATTATATTAGCCAGCAGGACACGTGTGTGTGGGACCGCATGTTTGGGCTTTCCCCATCGCGTTCCAGGTCTGGGTGTTGACCCTGGTGGGCCCCCTTGTGTGTCGGAATATCCCCGCGGTCCTGTGGTTGGGGTTAGTCCCACATCGCTCGTAGCAGGCGATCCTTTGTGTTCATGTACCCCCGTCCCCCCTTCCTACTACCTCAGGGTTTTGGGAAGATGTTTGGTGACGGGTGGTTTCAACAGTTGTAAAAGCAAAAACAGGAAAAGAAAGAAAAACTTAGATCATATCTTGCTCTTCTTGAATTGGTCTTTGTCTTTCTCTTTGTTGCTGCTGCTAGCTCCAGGCTTTGAGAATTTGATCTCTCTGTTTGGATTAGCTGCCTGAGCTATAGTCATTGTCATATCAGCTATACCAAGCATATTCTGAGTAGAGGCTCTGGGAACAACAGCCTCTGGATGGAGCTTCATATAGTCATCAACATTGAAAAGTTTGTTTCCTTTGTCAAACCTTTTAAGTTCTTCTTTTCTATATTTTGACATAATTTAGTATCTTGAAATGTCCTTTCCTTCAGCTTTTGCTTTATTAATCAATGAGAGTTCAATCAGTTCCTGGAATCTGGCCATTCTAGCAGTGTTAGCTGTTTCAGGATCCTCAAAAGGAACAAGAGGTGAATATGGTCTTTTGGGACTGTCAGCCTTCTGTTCTACAGATACATTTTGTTGTTGCTGCTGAGGTTGTTGCTATTGATGTAGATTTCCTAAAGAATGATGCCCTTGCTGACTGCTTCCAGAAGATCTCCCTTGATGTGTCTGATAAGTTTGCATAGGGGCAGATCTCTGAGAGTTAGAGCCAGTGGCACCAGCTGCTGGAGGAGGTGGAGGAGGCGGATCTCTTCTGTATCTCTGAACTGGTGGAGGAGAATATTTCCTACTTCTTTTCCTCTCCTTTTGATGATTTTTAGATAACCACATCCATGCTGGCATCCCTTTATAAGGGGTAATGTTATGCAAGATGTAGTAGGGAGTGTCAGCTGTTGGATTGGGCTTAGAAGCAGCAGGAGGAGGGGCTTTTCTTTTCTTTGACAGCATTTGCTTCTTCTTCTTGGCAGCTTCTTCATCTGAATCATCTCATCATCATCATCTTAATCATCATCACTTGCAGAATCCTGAGGATTATCATACAGAGCATTCAATGCTTTCAGGGCTTTATCAGAAATATCAGTCTTTTTTGTAGTAGGAGCAGAAGATTCAAGAGCTGGAGTTTCATCAGTAGTTGAAGAAGAAACTATACAGGCATCAGAAGTATCTGGGACAGAGCTTTCAGCTGCTGCCTTATTTTCTTCTTCAATATCAGCCAAGATCAGCTCATCTAGATCTAGTATTGGGGAGTCATCCATCACAAAGATTGGTGTTGAGATAACTTCTGGAGAGGATGGAATGACTGCAGAGGGTGGTGCATAAACTGGAATTTCAAAACTGTCATATAGTTGCTTAGCAACTGCTGGACTTATTGGAGAGGTGACAAGAATAATAGCCAAGGATGGCTTAGTAGAAGGGAACTGTACATAAATTGTATCAAAATATCTCAACAAACCAGCCAAATCAACTGTGGGATTCAAATGGAAATCACCAACAGTTTTTATCTGCTCTGGAACTAACTCATCTAATTCAATGTCAGTATCCATGAAATGAATCAAGTTAATCAAATCTGAATCAAATTCCGTCAAAATTGCTGCTTCTGCATCTGAGACTGCTGTATGAGAAACTGCTGCTGCATCTGAAACTGCTGCTATATCTACTACTGCTTCATCACAGAGCATCTCCCCCTGCCTTGTTTCAGGAGAACCTAGAGCCAGGCCCCCGAATGAAGAGGGGGCAGCAGAAAGAGGAGATACTTGGGCAGATAAAGAATTGATAGAATTTACAAGAGTTGTAATGGCCTCTGTGATTAGGGATTTGAGGAAGGAGAGTGAGCAGGGTTATGATGGTAGGTACAGTGGGGGGGGGGGTCCAAAGATAGAGAAGTAGTTGGTGATGGTAGAGAAGTAGATGAAGTGAGGGGAATAGATGGAGGGAATACAGGTGGAATGGAATCTGTCATGGTGGTGTCTGGTGGAGGTGGAGAAGGGGATGGTATATCAAAATGTGGAATGTTAGACAGATGAGGTGGAGGAGATGATGCTGGAGGATACATAGCAGGGGATGCATGAGTTGATGGAGAAACATGAATGGGGGAAGCTGGAGGAATTGGAAGACTAGTTGAAGATGGAAGATGGGTTGCTGGAAGAGGTTGTGGAGATGGGATTACCTCTTCCGCAGGGTGGGGAGTGGCATGCACGGCCCTTGTGCTCTCAGAAGCTGGGATGGAAGAGGAGGAAGCCTTGGATGGCTTAGAGATCGTCCTCTCCCATCTGCCAAACAAAGTGCATGTGAGGCGCTTGCTGGCATTGATAAATATGGTCGGGGAAACCATGAATTCACCAGCTTTTGCTTGAAGGAAAATCCCCAGGATCCTTCCAAAGCATACCTCTTTCTTACTGTTTTTCTTCTTTATCAAACAAAGAAGATCTTGCCCGCAATCAACGTGACTCTTGTTGACCACCGCACACATGACAAGGAATTGATATCTTGTTATGTAATCGTGCGCAGTGTGCTTGCCCATCAACACTTTTCCCACAACATCCGCCAAGAACTGGTAGGCGGCAGAAAGCTGTTTCTTTAACAGCTTGTTAGGGTTACTCCCAGTAAACCCCATCAGATTCAGCATCGAACTATACTCATCAGAATCTATATCCAAATCTTCTTCTCCATTGACCAACTCAAAAATCTCAGAAATAACGGTGGGGGATAAAGAAACAACATTACCCCCGATATTCCCTGTCAAGGTGTTGTCCTCAGAAGTAGAAGAAGTATACACCCATTCTTTAATCTCCGTTGCATGCAGTTTGATTCTCCTGGTCATAAAATCCTTGAGACCGAGCTCTTCTAGAAGTTCCAGAATGTAAAGAAATATATGATCAGAATGCCGAAATGAATCAAAGTCCATATCAAATCCTGTATCGAATTTCATTGCAGCCAGGGTGCTCGCTGGAACCGCCATTGATTACCTGCAAGAGAGACAAACAACGATCAAGTGCAACAGGAACTGAAAGCGAGGGATGGAGGTCGAAGAAAACCTAGATATAAGGTTTTCCTGAATATGAATCGACAAACTCCGTTCCATGAAAATGAAAACAGTTCTCCGAACTGAAGTCGACGAAATAAATTATAGATAAATAATTTGTCGATCTCATCCAGAAGAAACAAAAACAGTTTGTCGAACTCCGTTCGACGAAATATCTTCTGAAGCAAAGTTCGTCGATCTCAGGTCGACAAAAATTGTTTCCACACAGAGAATTCGTCAATCTCCGTTCGACGAGCATCTCTCAAACTTTCCCTAATTCGTCGAACTCCGTTCGACGAACTCTGGAGAATTCGGCGAATGAAGACAGAAACTAATTTAACTCTTCTCCATTGATCATTCTCAGTTGATTTATAAAGAACAGATGATTTTTCTCATCCAAGGGTTTGGTGAAAATGTCTGCTCTCTGTAAATCAGTAGGAATATCGATTAGATTAATTTTCTTTTTATCTACACCATCTCTAATGAAATGATGTCTTATATCAATATGTTTAGTCCTACTATGGTGAACTAGATTCTGTGCTATAGCAATAACATTAGTGTTATCACAAAATAATTTTGAATTATTTAAGTTGACACCATAGTCTAGGAGTTAGTTTTGTATCCATAACATTTGTGAACAGCAGCTGCCAGCAGCCATATATTCTGCTTCTGCAGTTGATGTAGACACAGATGTTTGCTTTTTACAAAACTAAGAGACAAGTCTCATACCCAGGAACTGGCAAGTTCCAGAGGTACTTTTCCTGTCCACTCTACATCAAGCATAGTCAGTATCTGAGTATCCAGTTAACTCAAACTTTGACTCTACAGGATACCAGAGTCTTAGATTTGGACAAGTTTTTATATATCTCAAAATTATTTTTAAGAAAATAAGGTGAGATTCTTTGGGGTTCACTTGGAACCTAGCACAAAGGCATGTGGCAAACATGATATCAGGCCCGCTAGCTGTTAGGTATAATAGGGATCCAACAATTCTCCTATAAAGCTTCTGATCTACAGGTTTCCCTGCTGCATCAGAATCCACAACAATATTGGTAGCTATAGGTGTTTTCATTCCTGAAGCATCACCCATCCCAAACTTCTTAATAAGTTCTTTAGCATACTTAGCTTGGGAGAGGAAGATACCATCAGCTAGCTGCTCCACTTGGAGACCAAGGAAGTAGGAAATCTCACCCATGCTACTCATCTCAAATTTGGAATGCATGAGGTCAGCAAACCTCTTGCATGATTTGGGATCAGTAGACCCAAAGATGATGTCGTCCACATAGATTTGTACTAACAATATTTGGTCCTTATGACGTCTAGTGAAAAGGGTTTTATCTATGGTTTCTCTTGTAAATTTATGCTCTAAAAGAAAGCTTGCTAAGGTCTCATACCAAGCTCTTGGAGCTTGATTTAAACCATAGAGAGCTTTATGCAATTTAAACACAAAAGAGGGTTGAGTTAGAGAGATAAAACCTAGAGGTTATTCCACATAAACCTCTTCTTGAAGCACTCCATTCAAAAATGCACTCTTGACATCCATTTGGAAAACTTTGAATCTCCTGTGAGCTGTATAGGCAAGGAATATTATTATGGCCTCTAACCTTGCAACAGAGGCAAATATTTGGTCATAGTCAATTCCTTCCTCTTACCTGTAGCCCTGAGTAACAAGCCTAGCCTTATTTCTCACAATGTTTCCTTGAGCATCCAGCTTGTTTCTGTAGACCCATTTGATTCCAATAACTGGGTAGTTATGAGGTCTTGGAATCAAATCTCAAACTCTACATCTCTCAAACTGATTTAGTTCCTCTTGCATTGCAATAATCCAGTGGGGATCTTGCTCAGCTTTATGGATGGAGAGAGGTTCAATCTGAGAGAGAAAACAGGCATGCATCAAGTCTTGGTTGAGTTGATGCCTTGTCTGTACACCTGCTGAAATGTCTCCAATCACTTGAGATCTGGGGTGATCTCTAAGTGTGACAAGATCAGTGAGTGGAGTTTGGTCAGCAACAACTTATATAATTAATTCCTCTTGAGGAATGTTATTAGCTGTTAAGGGAAGTTCAGCCACTTCCACTTGATTTTCTTCTTCACTGTCTTCAGCAACCTGTGGAGAAGGATGGGTTGACACCTCTTGGGTAAGGTTTAGTCCATCCATAGACTCACACAATTGTGGAACCTGCAAAGAGCTTTTGGTAGAAATCTCGTTCTCCTTATAAGACATGTTAGCTTCATCAAAAGATACATGGATTGACTCTTCAATTTTAAGAGAGGATTTATTAAAAACCCTATAGGCCTTGATTTCTTGGGAGTATCCTAGAAAAATCCCTTCTTCGGCCTTGGCCTCAAACTTTTTAATGTATCTTTTGTTGTTTGTGTGAATATAACATATACAACCAAAAACTTTTAAATATGTGATTTTATGTTTCTTTCCTTTAAGCAATTCATAGGGGGTATTATTTTTCAGCTTATGTATGAGGCTTCTATTCAGAATATAGTTAGCAGTGTTTACAGCTTCTGCCCAAAAGGATAGAGGCATGTAAGCATCTGCCAATAATGTACCTGCAGCTTCAATGAGTGTACTATTTTTCCTTTCAGCTACCCCATTTTGTTGGGGAGTTTTAGGGGCTGAGAAGCACTGCCTGATACCTTCCTTCTCACAGAACTCATGCATAAGAAGAGACTCAAACTCTGTTCCATGATCACTTCTGATCAATGCAACATGAGTAGAGAACTCAATCTGTATGGTCCTGAGAAAATCTGTAAGAACCTTGAATATATCTGACTTAGTTCTCAGAAAGGTCACCCAACTGAATCTGGAGAAGTCATCAACAATTACTAAAGTGTAAGACTTCCCTCCTAGGCTTTATACTGTAATTGGTCCAAATAGGTCCACATGAAGCAAATATAAAATCCTAGGTAAATCATTCTTATTAATAGATTTGAAACTAGTTTTAGTTTACTTGCCTAATTGACAAGCCCTGCATAGATTTTCCTTCTTGTAGGGACCAGAAGGTAAATCTCTAACAAGGTTTGTCTTTAGATAATCTAGCTATATTTTTAAGGTTTACATGACCTAATCTTTTATGCCACAACTCATTTTGATTACTAGTGATATTGAGTAAACAAACATCAGTTTTGACAGAAATAAAATCTACTAGATATATGTTACCTTATCTAGTTCCAATAAACATCAGTTTTGTTTTCATTATTAATAATAGAACATGAGGTAGAGTTAAAGTGTACCTGATAACCTTCATCACATAATTGGCTTTATGGATATTAAGTTATGTTTGAGTCCTCTTACATATGTTACTCTCTTGAAAGTAACTGTTCCAATCTTTACTGCTCCATATCCTTTCAGAACTGACCACTATTTGAATCACCAAAGATCACCTTTGGTCATAGCTTGGACTTGTAATTAGATAGATTGTCCTTGCTGCCTGTCATATGCTTGGAACAACCACTTTCCAAGTACCAGGTTTGACTCACCCTTGGACATCTCTTCACCTGTAATGAAAAACAAAAATTAATTGTTCTTGACCCAGTTACCTTGGTCCTTTATTTTGTTGAAATGAAAAGCTGGATATAATGATAAAGTAGGTTGAGATTTATAACCTAAGGGGTGATATCTCCTAGGTGGAATAACCCAATCAGCTACTGGAGTGAATGGTTTATCAGCTGGCTTAGAATTTCTGTAAGAGAAATGATTTATGTTTGGTCCTTCTGGGTTCGACGAGTTTCTGTAAGTTCGTCGACCAGAGTTCGACGAATAGGGCTGAGATCGTCGATCTCTGCTCAGAGAATGACAATAGTCATTTTCTGCGCCCCATGTTCATCGACCTCTGCTCGACGAACCATACAAAGTTCGTCGATCGCAGTTCGACGAATTGTTATTACTGAAGTTTGCGTTCAGCGTTCGTCGATCTAGGTTCGACGAACGGGCCACATTTCGTCGATCTGAGTTCGACGAATGCTGCTGAATCTTGTTTTTATTAGCTATTTTCTGATTTTTATTGCTCTTGTCTATGGGTTTTGGATTGTTTTCAGACATTGGTTTGTTTATTATCTTCTCTTTTCCCTTGGCAGAAACAAATTTAATGGGTGTCGCAAGGATATTTTTCTTAATTTTGGGGGGCAAACCTGATGATGCACCCAAACCCAGCTTGCTATTTAATCTGGTATTTACTGTGCTTGTTATGTCCATCAGCTTGAGACTTCTTCCATTGAGAGATTGCTCAAGTTGTTTAGCCTCACATAAATCAGATTTTAATTTAATTATCTGCTCATTTGATGAAGTTAGTTGATCTTTTAGTTTAAGATTTTCTGAGTTAACAGATTCAAGGTTTCCTAGTTTTTCTCTAAGGGTTTTTATTTCTTTCTCTGAACTAATTAAATCTAAACACATAGTCTTGAATTCAATTTTAAATGAATCAGAATTATAATCAAAACTTGAAAGAACCTGATCTGCCTCTGACTCTGAGGCTGCCTCATCTTCAGATTCACTTTCTGATCCTGAACTGCTCCTGGAGGCATCAATTGTCATAAGGCAAACCTCCTTGTTTCTTGCTTCTTCCTCTTCTTCACTTGAGCTGGAGGAGGATGATTCGTCTTCAGTATCACTCCATGTTTCAACAACAAAGCCTTTGTCTCTCTTTTTATACTTGTTGGAGGAGGGTCTGCTGCTGTGTTTTCTCCTAGAGTCTTTTTCTCTGCTTTTCTCCTTCTTCTGGCTTTCAGGACATTCAGAGATGTAATGTCCAGGTTTTCTACATCCAAAGCACACAACCTCCTTGGTTGGTGTCTTGTCATATTTGGGCTTATCATCCTGCCTGGATGATTTTCTTCTGAAGTCCTTTCTAGCCATCTTATAAAATCTTTTTGCAAAGAGGCTCATTAGTTCTTCATTGGATGTTGAGGTCTCACTTTCCTCTGATGCCTTGAAAGCTATACTCTTATCTTTTCTCATTGGAGTTGTTGATTTTTGTTCAGCTGCTTCTCTAGATTTAATCAACTGCTCATAAGATTTTAGTTTGCCTCGCAGAGATTCAGTTGATATCTCATTTATGCTTTTGGCTTCTTTGATAGGCCAGATTCTTAAGTCCCAAGAGCTAGGGAAACACATTAAGATTTTGTCATTCACCTCTATAAGGGTGATATCTTTATCCAAGGTTTTAAGCTCATTGATGATTGAGCTCAACCTATTGTACATTTTAGCAACTGATTCAGCCTCATACTTCTTAAAATTCTCATATAGGGATATGAGATTTGATCTCCTGTCTTTCCTTTCATCAGCTGAACCAGCTACCATTTGGTTGAGGGAGTCCCAAATGGCCTTGGCTGAGGTGCACTTAGCCACCTTCTGAAATATATCATCTGACATAGTCTGAGCCAAGATGTTTATTGCTTTTGCATCTGCAATTTTGGCTTTCATCTGCGCTTCAGTCAACTCAGATGGTGGCACTGCTGTTGTGCTTGAAGATGTTGTAGAAAATGTGAAGATTTGGGGGGGGGGGCTGTCAAAATAGAATTGTAGATATCTTCATCAATAGAGTTCATATATAATTTGATTCTTGCCTTCCAGATGACAAATCTGTTAAGATTGCATACTGGAGGTCTGATACTTGCATAATCTTTGTTTTGAGCCATGCTGTGAAGAAATAAATTTAATAACGGAAACAAAACAATTAGATCTAACAAGAGGGATCTTTATGGTTCAGGTGTTAGCCTGTGCAACCAATCAATAACTAACCTGCCTCTGATACCAATTGAAAGTGAAGGTTAAATCTGAAATACTCTAGAGGGGGTGTGTGAATAGAGTATTGTGGTCTCTTACAAAATCTTTACAACTTTTGCTGTAATTCTAGGTGAACAGGTTAGCAAACAAAGTAATAAGCACAACAACCTAACAAATCATAGAACACAGCCAAAAATAAAAGAAAAGAGGCAACCAGATGACAGAAGAAATTATAGTGGTTACCCAACCTGGGTACATCCACTCTTCTACCACCCTGGTAGGAATCCACTCAGATTTTTGATCAGGTGCCTGACACCAATGATCTTTTGTTCAGGTGCTCAAAAACCAAAACCCCAAGTATTTTGGTAGGAGACTTGCAACCAGGAATAATTTTGAAGGGACTTAAAACCCTGTATAGAGGATGGAAAAGGTGATGGTGTATTATCTTTCTCAATAACAACTCAGAAGACTAGTGGATTGATTTCAGCAGATTGCTCCCCCTGAGATCTTGAATGGATCAGGAAATCTGGAGCTCTGCTTCAGGGTGACAGGTCTTCAAAAACTTGATTGCCTTGACCAGAGATTGCTTCAGGAACTTCTTCGACAGATAGAGTTATTGTTGTCCTTCTGAAGTTGTCCTGTAGGGTTGAAAGAAGAAGACTCTTGATAGAGATTGAATGTTCTTCTTCTTCTTCTTCTTCTTGATGATGATGTTCTCTGGCCTAGGCTGATTGCAGTGTGAAACTTTTGATTTCTGTAAGACTTCTTGAATGTAAACTGTGTCAGCAGGACTGCTTAATCTTTTCTTCTCTTGAAACTGACAAAAAAACACTCGAAATTTGAATCCTTGAGCAGTAAATGCAGTCGTCCTGGGAAGGAAGCGACAATGAATGAATTCCCTAACTGTCCCATGGAAAAATGGCATGCAATAATCCATGATCAATGCTCGTTCTAACGGTAACATTCCGAGAAGATTGAGCATTAATTACTCAGAAATCATCGCCAAGAAAGAGGGGCGGAAAACTGGAGAAGACCAAGTCTGGAATCATTGAACGAAGAACAGAAATCGTCGAGCTGAGTTCACAGTTCGTCGAGCTGAGCTGATGAGTTCGTCGACCAGACAATAACAATTAGTCTTCAAGGGAAACTTGTCAATTCTGCTACAATCTTCGTCGAACTGACAATCATCATTCGTCGAACAGAGATCCAAATTCATCGACCGAAGAATGATTGTGGACTTAGAATCTGAGAAGTCTCTGGCTGAGAAGGGTTCAAATAGAAGACCAGAAATCGTCGACCAAGGAATATGGTTCGTTGAGCTGAGATCGACGAACGTCGAACACATTTCCTTGAGCTGAAGATATCTCTAAGTCTTGAGTTTCTCTGGCAGTCTGGAGGATGGCTGGTCCACAAGATGATGTTCTAATGACAAACCCTAGACTCTAGGACACAACCAATGCCCCTAACTATACAAGGTGGATCAAAGACATCCTAACTCAGTGAACCTAGCCCAAATCCAAACTAGGGATCCAACAGTTGCAAACGTGGCACATCGCTCCCGAGTCCAAGTACCACTCTGTGTTGGCCTTAGCGTTTCCGACCATTGCAATAAAGTCGGAAGGCTCAGCTTGGCTAACCATATTGGCTTGGTTGTCATCTTGTGGTGCTTTGGTTCTTTCCTTTTTAGGGAGCCTGCAATCAGATGCGTTGTGTCCCCACTTGTTGCAGTTAAAACACTTGCCCTTGAATTTTTTATTGCGTTTGTTAGGGCCTGGAACTTGGGAGCTACCATGGGAGGGTCTGGTCCTCTTAGGGTTCGACATGCATTTAGAATTAAGGGGCATGTTAGCGGCAGCCTTCTGCTTGCTAACTGTTTCTAAAGCGTGTCAAGTCCTATTTTCATCCTCAATGCAAATAAATCGCTTGAGGTCATTAATACCAACCTGCATCTTCTTGCGGTACATTTCAGTTTTAACGTTGTACCACATAGAGGGCAGTTTAAAAATAATCGTGCCAACAACAAAACTGTCTGGCAGAGAAATATTCTCACTATGTAAAGAATCTACTAGAGCTTCAAAATCTGATACTTGAGGGAGAATCGCCTTCTCCTCGTCGAACATGAAGTAGTGGAATTTGTCCACCAGGTGTGCCTTGGATAGATCCTCCTCTTGCCTAAAGTGCTCCTCCAGGGCCTCCCAGATTTCCTTGGCGGTCTTCATTTTGATGTACGTCTTCGTCAGGCTGGAGGACAAGCAGTTCAGCAGGTAGTCACGGCAGAAGTCCTCATCAGCAATCCACTGGGCTTCATCGTCAGTCCCCATAACAGCAGCACGATCAGACTGAACTGTGTAGAACATGTTAAGATACTTCATTCCAAATTGTGTATTCAACTTCCAGTCGTTGAACTCGGTCGCCGTGAATTTCTCTAGTTTTATCATCGGGACAGGAGATGAGAAACTATTCCCCTTCATCATTGAATATCAATCCCTTTACAAGAACTTGGAAATAAGATCTGATTCCTCCAGATAGAGAAAAATATCTTCACTTGATTTTCAAATGGAAATAAGATCTGATTCCAATCAATAGTAATTGTTGATGTCACTGTTGATCTTCAACTTGAACGGAACTCCACTAGAAATCCTGATCCTTCTTCCCAATCACTAGCAAAAAATGGAGACGATTTCTCCTTTTCCTCTACTTTTCTTTTCAGATCACAGCACAAAGTAGTGGTTGCACTGCTCCACGTCAACAATGGTGGACAGGACTACAGCGGCGACTGATTATTCTCCACGAAGAACAACGACGAGATTAGAGAACAGTGGCAGCCAGAGATTCCAGAAAAATGAGAAAACACCGGTGGTGATTCGCACAGGAGCGACGATCCCTGTCAAGTACCGACGGGATATTCCTATATCTTTTCTGCCGGCGGCGAGTTGCCTTCTACGCCGAGGCTTAGGAACGATCTGAGCGGCGGGTCTCCTTCCCGATCCAGCGACAAAACATGGGAACTCTGGCGGTAGAAGCGACTTCTGGAACAGAGGACTCGGCCGCCTGGAAGAAGAGAAAACACCGGAGACTCGCTAGATCCGCCGAAGGACGGTACAAGAGGGGTCGTCGGAGCCCTAGGTATGCTCCGGCATCGACGGTAGACCGGGCTTCACTGGAGGCCTTCGTCGAGGAAGATGAGCACTGGGAGATGCGGGGCCTTTTTTCCTTCTGATTTCACGGCTATAGGCAGAAAAACGCAGGCGACTGTGGCTATCACGATCGGCAACAGAGCAGTCCCTTCTTCTTTTCCGATCACCAGCGGCGGTTTCTTCCGACTTCAGTGACAAAATAAAACGAGAGACGGTTTCCTGTAATCGCGAATGGAGCGGTTACGGGATGGTTACGAGCAACGGGGCTTAACTTCGAGATTGTGTGTGTTGCTCGAAGCATCCAAATGGAGATCAAAGTGGAATCTCCTACCTATTGCCCCTAGGTGGGTATAAATAGGCAAACCCTTAGGAGTTACTATGTGTATGGGTTAACTGTGTACCCTAACTGACCCGTTAAGCCTCCCAACCCGTTATTCGTCCAAATATACACTAACATGAACTCCCCAAAGAGGCGATATTTTTTCAAAGATTCCACAACAATTCATCATATTTTGACTACTGTATTATGTCTCTCTTTAATGAATTATTAGATTCCACGGATGAAACACAAACACACAGGAGAATAAAACAGTGGAAAGAAAACAAAGGAGGAAAACTCCAATCGAATTTTCTTATGTTGTATATAAATCTCGTACAATTGTATATATATATATATATATATATATATATATTATATATATATATATATATATATATATATATATATATATATATATATATATATATATATATATATATATATATATATATTACAGAAAAAACTGAAGCACTTTAACCAAGGAAACTTCAAAACATTAATTGGGGGTAGTTTCTAAAAACTAAGATTAAACACAGTAACGGTAGGAAAACTTAATATGGGCAAATGGAAACTGATAAGTGGGGCCACCTAGAATTAACTTTCCAACATACTCCTCCTTAATTCGGATGTGGCCCAAGGTTTCGAACTCCTAACGGGTGTCGCATTGTCGCTAGCTTTACCGTCGGCAACGCCTTTGTAAGAGAATCTGCTCGTTGCTCATCTGAGCGAACAAACTCCACAACGATCTGCCCTCCCTCGACACATTCACGAATGAAATGAAATCTCGTGTCGATATGCTTACAGCGACCGTGGAATATGGGATTCTTCATTAGTGCGATGCCAGATTTGTTGTCAACAAATAGCTTCACTGCATCATTCTCATTCCCGGTTAGCTCGCCCAATAAACTTCTCAGCCACATCGCTTGCCATGCCGCCGCTGTTGCCACCATGAACTCGGCTTCACATGAAGACAGGGCAACCATTTTTTGCTTCTGTGAGTTCCATGATACTAAGCATTCATTGATGTAGAATGCCATGCCCCCGGTACTCTTCCTATCATCATTGTCTCCTGCCAGATCACTATCTGAGTATCCGGTAATCACCTCAGCATCTCCTCCTCGGGTATATACAAGACCATATGTAAGACCCCTCCCACTTACCAAGGAGTTAACCCGGTCTTATGCCCATAACCGTCGTCTTACGGTGGCACTAACACACGGGTTAGTCGACACCGCAACACGCCGATTCTGCCAGCTAGTACGATCATATAACCTGTTTGTCCAAAAGAGAGTAAGAAGTAAAAGCAGTATATAAAGCAACCACTAGTCCACAAGTCACAGTACTATCTCATAATAAATAGAGTACATCAGTCCAACATGAGTTATATAAAATAGAGAAAAAGGCTTATGCTCAGTACATAATGACAAATATCTCTCTCTCAGAAAGGACAACAAACATAAGCTACACAATCCTCAGAAGACTCGTCCCACCTGACGTCGGGCTGCAGTAGTAGTAGTAGGTGGTGGTGGTGGTATCAGCTCCTCACGTCCTGCCACCTCGTCCTGCTGGTGCTCCATCCCCTCGAGCTCCTAAAATGATTAGTCACACCGACCGTTAGTCTAAAAGACTAAGTCATTTTCTCCGCACCTCGCCCCGCAACTCCTAGGCACCGGGCGGGAGGATGAAGCGGAGGACAACAAGGGGTAAAAAAGGAAGCAGGTGACAATGAAACTATACTAACAAGTAGATATACATCAATATCTCTATTCTAGCAGTTTTATATATATAGTGCAGGAAGTAGAAGGACTGAATAGGAAAAAGTATGTGTAGTAAATAAACAGTGCTGGAATTAAGCTGAGTAAAGACAGTAAGTAAAATAAACTACTACTACCATCACATAAGTACCTTAACTTATATGAATGCTCATAGAAACATATAAGTTATGATTTCCAGAAATATAACTTATCATATAAAAGTGCTCATACTAATTTATATGATAAGGATCCATGGTGTGTATGACCTAGTTATAAATGTATGATATGCATGCGTATTATGGTTCATGCAAGTGCAACTCACACACACGACTCTATGATCACAGATCTTTAGTTCCCACTTTTCGGAGCTAGCATCACTCTCTAGTACCACCGTTGTGGCTACGACAGCAGTGGATTGGGCATCTCCACTCCTGGGCGGGTATCACAATACCAGGTCTAGACCTCCCATATGCCTATGTACACGTCCTAGGTGCACTATAGAGTCTCTGTGTACTATTTGCTGGCTACCCACCAGTCTTTTTGGTTGAGTGTGCGTTTTTGGGGATCGTCCTCCAGACCGCAGCGTAAAACATATTGGCCCCTCAAACCATCACACATCTCCAAAGCCACCGTACTGGCATCAGTGTGATGATTAGCCCAATACTGCATGACCCGCCACAAGTTTATGCACATGCAAGATATTCTAACCCGAGCCTCCAGCTCGCAGGACCAAACCGTCCTGAAACCCTCCAATCCCTCACGGGTGAGATTGCACATTAGTGCCTTAGTTATGAATCCCTCCAACCCTCCACGAGTGAGAATGCACATTTGTGGGCTTATTCAAATCCCTCAAACCCATCACGGGTGAGAATGAACCACAATGCCTTAACCTGTTAGACTACTCTTGTCTAGTGTTAGTTACACCTAGTAGTTTAGGGTTAATCCCGGGACTGCCCAGGGCATGCCCGGTGAAGGGCTCTCGAGGGCACTAGGAACTACGATGGGCTGAATCTCAAAGCTCTCTTTCTCAAGGATATTTACTCTTATTAGTGTCTACCCCTTGTCCATATTTTGCTCTCATTATTACTCTGGAGTGATCCTAGTGACTTAAGATGTTAATACAACGGCATCGGTCTTCTGCAGGCCTTCGTTATAATTACTATCTTAGGACTTGCGTTCTATCGCTCGTAACCAAGAAATGACCTATAGTAAACCAACCAGGATTTATTCTCCCAAAATAATTATCAATTCAATGTTTATTCTTATTCCCCCTGCGGTCCTAGTAATATATACTATCTAAGCTAGACGCAACCCATGTCCCAATACCACCCGTAAAGTACGACTTACAATTTCTCGACCAAAGTGACCCTAACCATTTATCATGGGATGATATGACATATGGTATTGATTATGCGGAGTTTTCGCTATTTTTCTAAGTCATAAAGACCATAAATTAAATCCATTAATTAAGTGGTCTATGTCACTTTATACAAGAAGTACTATTTCAAATGATCCCCCTGGTCTAATAAATTTTCTTGATGATCATCTAGGATAATTATGATTGGTTTCCAAAAATTGTAATTTTCCCATTTATATTTCCATTTAAATTTTATTTAGAGTAAAATCCATGAATTGACCACTTTACAAATGAAGTACATTAAACATATTTCTAAAAATACTAGGAAAATTACTGCAGATGTAAATTGTCGAAATAACATCAAATACAAAATTTCATAGCCCTGGACAGTAATTTCGTTAACCAATACTCATATGACAAATATAACAAAAATGCCATTTATTGGACTTTAAACCTATAGAGGCATCCAAAAATATTAAGAAAATTACTCAAGATCACAATCACCTAATTAAATCACTAGAAAGTTTTCCATAATATTCCTACTGTAATTTCAATCATTTTTAAATAATTTCCATAAATGGCAAAATTGTAAATTCTACATTATTCCAAAATATAATCATCTAATAGAACCATAAAATTTTTAAGGTGTTAAATATGAGCCATTTAAGTTTGTGGCAAAATTTGAGAATTTAATATCATCATTAGCCTTAGTTTCAAATTTTCATTTCTAAAACGCCAAATTTTCAAAAATTCCAATTAATGGGATTTTTGATCCCAAAAATCCCATTATTTCTTTGGGAGGTGTTTTTCACCCCCTTAAAATTCTATCCAGAGTTTCATGGGCATGCAAAGTCCCTAAATGGGCTGAATTTCTCATTTTGCTAAGTTTGCTAATGGCACCCCGAGCCTATATTCATCATACTCATGCAAGTGGGTTTACCCAACATGCGCAGGCCCAAAGAGGCTGAAATTTTTATCGTAGTCTGATATTGACCCAATGTACATGCCAACAAAATTTGGGGCCATTTGGAGTTGTATTGCTCCAAATATTCAATTAATTTAATTATATGTATTTTCACAAAAACTATAGGAAAATATCTTCCACAAATTCTCATATTTTTACAGGGTCTAAGTTTGACCTAATCAAGCACATAGCCAAAATTTTGGGTCATGTGGATTGCTGGTTTTTCATGGACATTCAATTAAATTTCTACCCTAGACTAGGACTAGTCCTAGTAGATTGGTCCTAAAGGGAGCCCTACTACTCCAAATCTCAAGTTTAGGGTGGCAAATTGAAGGTAAGACTTAGGCCTACAATTTTCAGTGAGATGCCTAGATCTGAATTTGCATTTAAGAGGCCTATTTTTAGCATGCAAAGAATGTGTAAAAATATGACATTTAATTTACTGTTCACATTAATATAATTCATTAATCATATCAAATCAGATGGACGACATCCGTTCATCGTCCCCAGGTGGCCAACGGCTGCGATTTCTTCTTCCTGGGCCATGTTTGTTGGCAAATTCCGACCACTTGGGCCGGCGCCACCGCGGACGATTATTGCCACCACCTTCGTTGAGGTGGTGGCTAGCGTTTCCCGACGGTGAGGCTGCCGGAGGCGGCTCCTCCGGCGATCCCGAGCAAGAAGAAAAAGTTCAGATTTTTCCTCTCTGCTCACATGGTATCGGGTTCAATTGAGCCCGATGTCTCTCCTAGTCGATCTAGAATTCTAGTACGGTGAGAGGTGAGGCGAAACGAACCGAAATTGAGGCTTGGCGGCGAATTTGGCGACGGTGAGCCATGACCGAGCTTGCTCCGGCGAGTCCTTCCCGTTTCCTGGTTTCTCCAGCAAAAGCAGTGCTCCAGATGTCGATTTCCACTCGCCTGAGCTCACTGAAGGTGATGGTGGGCTTGCTTTTGGCTGGGGGTGGCTGTGGGAGAAGTTGAAGTTAGGGGGGGGGGGTGGCTGACCAAGCTTTGGAATCTCCTCTTGGCCACCAGATGTCCCCAAATCCTTCCACTTTGCAGGAATATCTCTGAGAAGCTCAACCAGCTGCTTGGGCAGGGGGAAGGAGGGCCACATGGCCACCATTTCCTTTCTCCCTCTCTTCTCTCTCCTCTTTTCCCCCAAAAATTCCAATTTTACCCCCATGCATGTGTCCTCTATATTAATTCAGAGGGGTAGGGGCAGTCCTTGGCCTATTGGGCTGGTGATGAGCCTTGACTAATGGGCCTAGACCATGGGGAGTGGCTTGGTTTATTCTTTCCCAAATTTAGGCTTCAAGTTGACTATGTTGACTTTAGGGTTGACTTGGTCAACTTAATAAGTGGGCTGACCCCAACTGAAGGTTATGGGCCCTATGACACCACCCAACTTGGGTTGGGCCATGGTGGTGTCCCACTTGGACTATTTGGGTCTTTAGGTGTGGGTTTGACCAAATTAAGATTAGAGTTGACTTGGGTCAACTCTAGTCAATTGGTGACCTTGTGATATGACTTATGGTTCCCTTAGGTTGGTGTCAGGATTAGGGATGCAGTGGTGGAATCAATGTGTGGCTAGGACCCCAATTTGGGCTGGTTTGACTTAGACTATCTTGGGCCCTGTTGTGGGCCCCATGTGACTAAACCCTAATCTCATGGTTCAAACCTAGCCTAAACCCATGCCGCCACCACATACCCTAACCCAACCTAAGTAGAGGGGTCTAATTAAAAGTGGGATGTTACACCATAACCCATAGTCCCTTTCATATACCTGAGGATCTGCTTGACCGCCTTTTGATGCATCTCTGTGGGCCTCTCCATGAATCTGCTAAGAACACCGACGACAATGGAGAGATCCGGACGTGCGTGAAGAAGATACCTGAGGCACCCAATAACACGTCGATACTCCGTAGCATCCACTGGTTGTCCATCAGGATCCTTGAATAGCTGAGATCTTGGTCCATAGGAGACTTGGTAGGATTGCATTCAAACATCCCGAATTGGGTCAACACCTTCTTGGCATAAGCTTCCTGTTTAATTGAGATACCATTTTCTCCTTGTTTGACCTCAATCTCGAGATAGTAGTTGAGCAATCCGAGATCACTCATCTCGAATTCGGACATCATCTGCCATTTGAAAAATGCGATCGTGCCTGGATCTCCTCCGTTTACGATGAGGTCATCGACATATACACCGACGATGACTCCTGCTCCCCTTATGTACACAACTTGTTCTTGAGCACACTTCACAAGGCCGACCTTTTTCAAGCTTCTATTAAGTCGTATGTTCCAGGCTACGCAACCACCGTAAGTTTAATCCGGTGAAACTTTGGCGAGATCGAGGAATGGGGTGATGTGGCCGTGAACAAGCCATGGAAGCATGAGAATTTGTCAGCCATTTTCTTCTAGTATTGATCATGCAGGATAATTCAACTTAGCAATCTCATTTTGCTGGTAATGCCTCCTCTTGAAGCAACATCAACCGATCGCAGCCACCGCAAGTTTAATCCGGTGAAATTTTGGCGAGATCGAGGAATGGGGTTTTGTGGCCGTGAACAAGCCATGGATGTAACGACCCGGGTTTAGGCCCACTGGGCCGCCCCACGGCGTCGCCGGCCTACTAGCAGCCCGGGTTTAGAGCTCAAAGGCCGACCGCTGCCTTCCTGGGCCAGCGGCTTGTCTCGCCCCACGACACCACTAGTTGTAAGCCTAAACATCAAGGCCTGCATGCCCAATGCACCCTAACCAAATCTCGTAGCTCAGTTGGTGATGAGGAGTGGTAATAAGACTCTCTAATCAAGGTTGCGGGTTTGAGACCCCGTGACAACAACCTACTGTTGCTGATAAACATGCACAGAGATTTGGTTGGGGTGCATTGGGCCTGCAGGCCTTGATGTTTATGCTTACTACCAGTGGTGCCGTGGGGCGAGACAAGCCGCCGGCCCAGGAAGGGTGTAGTTGGCCTCTGAGCTCTAAACCCGGGCTGCTGGTAGGCCAGCGACACCGTGGGGCGGCCCAGTGGGCCTAAACCCGTGTCGTTACAAAAAAGTGCACTTTTTTGTAACGACCTGGCCCACTAGGAGCACATCGTCGTCCAGCCCACCAACAGCCCAAGGAGGACCCAAGGCGCCACGGTGGTACAACCGGAATATACAAGGCCTGCAGGCCGTATACCCCAAAGCATCTCACGGCTGTTTATCGGCCGCACGCATTGTTGCCACGGGGTCTAGAACCCGCAACCTTGATAAGAGAGTCTTAATACCACTCCTCATCACCAACTGAGCTGTCACAACCCGTATTTTCACCGAAAAAAAACTTATCAGAGTAAGGGAAAATGTGCGTCATGATGCCACGTCAGTAGGGGATAACTGCGGACGCTCATGCAGACACCAACATAATCATGAAAAAAGATTCTTTAAGCTATTTTAAGGAAAATCAGTTAAGTGCAGTAGTTAGCCGTATCCCTCGGCTTAGTGGCTCATTTAGTACACGAATCAAAATATAGTTATACGCTGCGGAAAAATACTTATTTAGATTGACTCAAACATCCTACATGAGTATAAACATCCCCAAAGGACAACTCATGCTATGCAAGACTCTAAATTTATAATAGTAGTAAGGATAGCTTTTACGGTCGCTAAATATAACAAGTTAGATTTTTTTAAAATTATGCAGTGCATGAAGTAGTAGTAATAGATTTTATAGTTGAAAATACCTAACATGCATTCCTAGCATAAATCATCCTAGAGAGCAAGTAGTCCACATCCACATATAGAGAAATAAGCAGCTAGCAAGTATCTAAAAAATAACAATTCTGTGGGCGCCAACAAACAGACACGAACCCACTAACAAAAAAGTATGTCTGAACCAGTAACTAATAAACAACAAACTACCTCGCTGAGACGAGGTAACAACCACGACCAACACTGCCACCCAAAAACACCAAAACCAGCTCTGCTATCTGCTACTGCTCTACACCCGAGGCATTCCAAAGATAGAACACCTCAACAAGAAATCACAAATGGTGGCAGAAATTAATAAGCCTAAAATAAACAAAGGTCAAAGGGGTACCAACCCAAGACCAACAGTACTGAAATAAAGCACAAAAGAGGAACAAGTCATCATCAGGAAAAAAAAGAACTCTTACGTGATTCATCACGTACAACAATGGTACACCAGACGCACGAGGCTATAAGGTGACAACATGAATTATTCGTAAGGAAGAAGTACAAAACCTTTATTAGGCACCTGTGGTCGACTCTACCCAAAAACACGGGTGAGGTGGTCACTAGTGGACACACCACCCAAAAAACACGGGCGAGGTGGTCACTTTTGGGCACACCCACACGAATATAAAATCCATCTAACAGCGAGTGAGTCTCATACTCTCAACCATACACCGCGGACACCCAAAAACCAGGTAGACTTCCACAGGGCACTAATGAAGGGAACAAACACTGCGGAGGTGGAATCGTCCACTAACTCCCGCAATCAAGAAAACCACCAAGAAAACACCACATCTCTCGAGATTTGGCTCATCATATTCTACTTGACATTACTAGTTTCAAGACATGGCTAATCAACCCTTAGGAACGATTTACAATACTAATTAAACTCTAATACATTTGATAACGAAAGCTAAGGAATTTAAAGCCATCAATAAGACACTTCAAGATCGATCAAACATATCCGAACAAAATCGAGTTCACCATGACAAACATTACAACATCATGTGATCATTGAAAAACTTAATCATAACAATAATTTGAAAGAATAAGCGTAGAAAATTTTAAAGAAAATGAAAGCATAGCCGTTACCATCAAATCAGACAATGAGAAACGAGGAAAAACCACAACTTACCTTGGTTTTACCGGAAAAGTCCTCCGAAATACTCCACGTCGTAGATTGGGGCAAATTGATGCGTGAGGAGTTGAAATCTGAACAAGAACGGCCGAAAAGGAGGTTAGGGTAGAAAAACCCTAACGAGAAATCTCAAGGAACAGGAAAAAATTTACCACGATGGCGTAGCTCTCGGCGAGAGCTTTTCGGATCTATGTTCGAATGAAGATTTCGAGCACTGGAGCACCGTCGGCGGCCACCGAAAGGTTCACGAAATATTTCTCTCTCACGCTCACGCCGTTCTGGTTCGGCAAAAAAAAGAATCAGAGAAGGTGATGAAATTCTCTCTGATATAAATATGTATATATATATGTTTATAAAATGTTCTGTCTAAAAAACGGAATATTTACGCTTGGGTGCGCGGAAGACGAAAATAAAGGTTCAGGATGACTTCAAATCGAAAAGTAGCCAACATAAAAGTTTTAGATCTCGTCGAGACGCACAAATTTCATGGTAACCATTTCTCCATACGACATCGTTTTGAAGCTCAGAAATGCTCTCGAACATAAACTGCATCAGACTACACGAGAACAAGCTTACGGGTACTCGAGAGGTAGAAAACGGCTACTCGAGTAGGTAGAAACAGACACTCGAGTATAAATAAAAATTACTCGAGACAGGAATATAGTACTGGAGTAGGAGAAAAATCACTCGTGTGGGTATATAAATTCACTCGAGTAGTTAAGAAATCACTCGTATAGGTATATAAATTCACTCGAGTAGTTAAGAAATCACTCGTGTAAGTATATAAATTTACTCGAGTAGTTAAGAAATCAGACACTCGAGGGGCAGGAAATGAAGACTCGAGAAGTACTCGAGTAGTCGAGTAATATACTCGAGAGGCACTCAAGCAGAAGAACAAACCTTTGCAGAAAGAACAATTTTTTTGCAAAACAAATTGTTTGATCAAACTATACAAATGAATAGTAAATCACATTTTTGAATGGTGTTATAATATTAAAATATTCATATTTATATATTTTTGAATAAGGAAACTAGAAGATCAAAACGGAGGCCCAAACACTTGCCGAATTAAATGAAATTCGCACCGTAGGTGAACACTGACGCTACGAACGTAACGACGAAGTCAAAACCAAAATCCGACGAGCCATTCCCGAGATATTAATCTTCAAAGTATGCGGCGAACATAAACAATCCAAAACTTCGATCGCGCGCCGAGACTCCAAAAATGCTCGGGTTGCGATGAAACTTGACGAGCACGTCTAAAATTACTTCACTTAAATTTCAAGCGCAAAATTTTCCCATTACAACAAGAATTCAGCCGATTCGATCGCACAGACGCGAAAATGCCTTAACGGCATTGCGTCGTCAACTCGACGTTAAAAGTAACGTCACGACGTCATAAATCTGACGTTGCCCATTCAAATAAAATCATCGAAAAATCGAGGGCATTACAGTCACTCCCCCTAAAAAGAAGTTTCGTCCCGAAACTTAACACAACTCCAAAATCAAACCAGAACGATAAAATCAATCATCACTGCAAACATAACAACATATCCGAAACTAAGAGAAGATGTGCGGATGAGATTCCCTCATCGCCGATTTCAATTCCCACGTCGCGCTCTCGATGTCTTGATTTCTCCAAAGAATCTTGACCATAACGATGGTCTTTCTTCGCAACACACGCTCTTGAGAATCCAGAATACGAATAGGTTCTTCCACATACGTAAGGTTGGGCTGAATCTGGGGCATCGAGTCGAGGACTTGACGATCATTACGAACACACTTCCGCAACTGTCTCACATGGAACACATCATGGACACCAGGGAAGGTCGCAGACAAATCCAGCCTATAACTTGACACTCCGATGCGCTCAAGGATCTGGAAATGTCTCACATACCGGGAGTCTAACTTGTGGTTCCTTCCAAACCTTTTAACGCCAGACATCGGAGAAACCTTCAGAAACACCAAGTCTCCAACGACAAACTCCAGATCGACCCTTCGTTGATTAACATACTTCTCATAGCGTTCTTGAGCCACACGAAGCTTTTCTCGAATAAGAGTCACGACATAATTCATCTCCTCAAGGGCTTCCGGACCTAGCAACGGTCTCTCACCAACTTCATCCTAAAACAATGGAGTTCTACAATGCCTCCCATATAAGGCCTCAAACAGATCCATCTGCAGACTCTCTTGATAACTATTATTGTATGCAAAATCCATGAGTCTGAGACGCTCGTCCCAAGCACCACCATGATCCAAAATATAACATCTGATCATGTCTTCTACGATCTAATTTACCCTTTCTGTCTGACCATTCGTCTACGGATGATAGGCGGTGGAATACCTTAAATCGGTACCTAACCCCTCCTGTAAACCTTTCCAAAAGCGAGACGTAAATCTAGAGTCCCGATCTGATACAATGTGTTGAAGTTGGTGACCGGGCGGTCTGGCGGTTTGTCTTGGCGGGTTGAAGACTGCGCGGTCTGGCGGTTTGTCTCAGCCGGCTTGGAGACCGGGCGGTCTGGCGGTCTACCCTGGCAGTCTCTCTTCCTCTCTGGTGGTAGCCGTGCGGTTAGCCCTGCTGTCTAACCGCGCGGCTTGTGCAATTTGTTTTGTATAGTCCGCTTAGTCCTGTAAATTATAGTCCCACATCTCTTATTTGTATTCTCTCATCTCTCCTCCATTCTATATAAAGGAGGGCATACCTTTGTAATAGATATCTTTTTTGGATAATAAAATTTCAATTATTCAAAAGTCTATCCGTTTGTTCTTTCTTTTTCGCTACTTTCTACATGGTATCAGAGGACACGGTCGTTTCCTCCTGATTGTGTGCGCTCTCTGATTCTCGCGGCTTGTTTTCCGCTCTCCGCGACCTGTCTTGCGGCTTGCACTCTCCTCTGTCCGCCGCCCTGTTCGCGCGACTTGTTTCTGTCCGCTGCCCTGTTCGCGCGGCTTGCTTCTCTTTGGTTCTCTTCTCCTGCTGCTATTCGTCGCCGCGACCTGTCTCGTTGTCGCCGCGCTCTCCTTGTTGTTGCCTTCTACCCGCTCCTGCTTGCTTGTCGCGCCGGCCTCATCTTTTGCCGTGCGACCTGTTCTCCTCTGTTCGCCCGACTTTTTCAAGCCGTGCGACTTCTTTCCCTCTGCTTTGCTCTACTTCTTGGTAGAGGCCTTCCTAGCCGCACGACCTGTTTTCTGTTCTCCCGGCTTGGTGCTCTTTTCTCTTCTCGCGGTTTCTTCTTATCGTCGCGGCTTGCTCCTCTCTTGCTTCGATGGCTTTCCCCTCCTCCAGCCTGTCCGCCTCCGTGGTCACCTCTTCTGGTAGTGCTCATGTTGTTACTCGGGGAAGATGGCTAATCGACTCTGGTGCAACCAATCATATGACAGGCAATCCTCAATGTTTCTCTCTTCTTGACACACATGCTCAGTTGTCCCCGGTCATTGTTGCTGATGGATCTCCCTCCCCGGTCCATGGGACGGGCATGGTTCAAGTCACTCCATCTCTCTGCCTGGCTGATACCCTCTATGTGCCCAAGTTTCCGTGCAATTTATTATCGGTTACTTCTTTATGCAAGAAACTACTGTGTTCTGTCATATTCACCCCTAGCTCTTGTACTTTTCAGGATCCGGACTCCCAACGGATGATTGCTACCAGGACTGAGAGTGGTGGCCTCTACTTCCTCGACAACGTTTCTGCTCTATCCGCCTTCTCCTCCTCCTCTACAGATCTTCTCCAATGGCATCTTCGCCTTGGACATGCTCCTCCCCGAATTCTACGACAGCTCCTGCCGCACCTCCCTCCTCATCATCCTCCTCTAAACTGTGATGCATGTCAACTTGGCAAACATCACCGCTCATCCTTCCCACCAACGCAAAGTCGGGGCTCTTCCCGTCCGTTCGACCTCGTTCACTATGAAATATGGGGTCCCGCTCCTAACCTCACCATCGGTCGGGGTAGTTCCTATTTTGTCACCTTCATTGATGATTTATCTCGATGTATGTGGGTATATCTTCTCAAAGATCGCTCCGAGCTGTTCTCTGTTTGAACCTCCTTTTATTCTATGGTTAAGACTCAGTTTGATACGTCTATTAAACTCCTTCGTTCTGACAATGCTAAGGAGTATCTTAGCCACGACTTCTCCTCCTTTTGTATTCACCATGGTGTTATTCGTCAAACAAGTTGTGTCTACACCTCCCAACAAAATGGGGTGGCGGAACGCAAAAACCGTCACCTCCTTGATGTCGCTTGCACTATGATGACTCAAATGCATGTTCCTCGCTCCTATTGGGGATATGATGTCCTCCTCTCCTACTATCTCATCAATCGCCTTCCCTCCACAGTTCTCCACGGTGCTACCCCCTTCTCCATTCTTTATCCGGACAAGGATCCCTTTCCTCTTCCTCTGCACATCTTTGGGTGCACCGCTTTTGTGCACTCTCCCGCTGCCACCCGTGATAAACTCTCACCACGTGCCACCAAATGTGTCTTTCTGGGCTACTCTCCCACTCAGAAAGTATATTGCTGCTTTGACCCTGTTACCCGCAAGCAATTTGTCTCTGCGGATGTCACCTTCTTTGTCAATGCCTCTTACTTCTCTCCCGCTTCCTCTTCTACTCTTCCTGATCCTACTTCTCATACCAACCCATCCATTCCCTCTGCTCCCACTGATGTTCCGCCCTCTCCACCCACTCCACCGTCTTCCCCATCCTCATCATCTCCACCCTCTACTCCGCTTTCTCCCTCCACTCCGCTGCCATCTCTCTCTACTCCCGGGCCAGCTCTCTCCACCACGGATACTCCGGATACTGAGGCACCTGCTGACCTGGATCTCCCGATTGCTCTTCGCAAAGGGGTTCGGGCATGTACCCAACACCCGCTTGCTGTAGTTGTTTCCTACGATCGTCTTACCCCTGCTCGCAGAGCTTTTGCACTGGCTATCTCGGCCACTGCCACCCCCCGTTCCTACCAGGAGGCCCTTACTATTCCTCATTGGAAAGTTGCCATGGATGAGGAGATTGCTGCTCTCACTGAACGGGGTACCTGGACCCTTGTTCCTCCTCCTTTCGGCACAAATGTTGTTGGTTGTCGCTGGGTCTTCGTGGTGAAGTTTCTCCCGGATGGCAGTGTGGATCGTTATAAGGCTCGCCTGGTTGCTAAGGGTTTTACCCAAACTTATGGGATTGATTACTTTGACACTTTCTCTCCCGTGGCTCGTCTCAGCACTATTCAGGTTCTTCTCTCTGTGGCTGTCAACAGGGATTGGCCCATCTCGCAGCTAGATGTTAAGAATGTCTTCCTCTATGGTGATCTGCAGGAGGATGTTTACATGGAGCAACCTCCTGGGTATGTTGCTCAGGGGGAGACACGGGTATGCCGGCTAAAGAAGGCTATCTATGGCCTCAAGCAGAGTCCTCGTGCCTGGTTTGACAAGTTCAGTGGCATTGTTGCGACCATTGGTTTTACAAGAAGCTCAGCAGATCACTCCTTGTTTGTTCGGAAAACCACCTCTGGTCTTGTTGTTCTTGCGGTTTATGTTGATGACATTCTTCTTACTGGCGATGACCAGGATGAGGTATTGATGACCAAGAAACACCTTTGTCAACATCTGGTCACAAAGGATATGGGCTCCCCGAAATACTTTCTGGGGATTGAAATCTCTAGAAAGCCCAACTCCATGGTCCTTTCACAACGGAAGTATGCTCTCGATCTTTTAAAGGAGGCAAGACTGATTGGTGCTAAACCTGCACGTTGTCCTATGGCTGTTGGAGAAGACAAAACTTGTACAGATGACTCACCTCTTCTCTCCGATCTTACGAGATACCGCGTCTGGTGGGCAAGCTCATATATCTCACGGTAACCAGACCCGACATCTCTTATGCTGTTGGCAAGGTGAGCCAGTTCATGCAAGCTCCGAGGGAGTGTCATCTACAATCTGCTCTGAGGATATTAGAGTATATTAAAGCTGCTCCAGGGAAAGGACTCCTATTTCAGAAAAATGATCACCTTAGGGTTGAAGCGTACTCTGATTCAAGCTATGCGGATGACAAAGGAGACCGCAAATCGACTTCAGGTTTCTGCATATTTGTTGGAGGCAATCTTGTGAGTTGGAAGAGCAAGAAACAGTCTGTCGTTTCCAGGTCTAGTGCAGAGGCGGAATATCGCAGCATGACATCGACTACATGTGAGTTGAAGTGGTTGCGGGCTCTCATGCTTGACTTAGGAGAGGTTTACAACTATCCTCTTCCTATGTTCTGTGACAATAAGGCCGCGATACGCATTTCCAAAAATCCGATCTTTCATGAGAGAACAAAACACATAGAAGTCGACTGCATTTTATTCGGGAAGAAATATTGAAGAAACAGATTTGCACTCCATTTGTCACTTCCGATAACGAGTTGGAAGATGTCTTCACCAAGCCGGTGTCCGCTTCCTTTTTCCACATCTGCGACAAGCTGGGCATGATCGATATATATGCTCCAGCTTGAGGGGGAGTGTTGAAGTTGGTGACCGGGCGGTCTGGCGGTTTGTCTTGGCGGGTTGAAGACCGCGCGGTCTGGCGGTTTGTCTCAGCCGGCTTGGAGACCGGGCGGTCTGGCGGTCTACCCTGGCAGTCTCTCTTCCTCTCTGGTGGTAGCCGTGCGGTTAGCCCTGCTGTCTAACCGCGCGGCTTGTGCGGTTTGTTTTGTATAGTCCGCTTAGTCCTGTAAATTATAGTCCCACATCTCTTATTTGTATTCTCTCATCTCTCCTCCATTCTATATAAAGGAGGGCATACCTTTGTAATAGATATCTTTTTTGGATAATAAAATTTCAATTATTCAAAAGTCTATCCGTTTGTTCTTTCTTTTTCGCTACTTTCTACACAATGCTAATAGGCACTCCATGGAACCTGATGACCTCTTCAAGATATAACTGAGCTATCTTCTTCATCGAATACCCAATATTAAACGGAACAAAGTGAGCACACTTTGTCAATCTATCGACTATCACCCAAACAGAGTCGTGCCTACGGGGATATTTTGGCAGACCGGTGATGAAATCCATTGAAATACTCTCCCATTTCCAACTTGGAATATCAAGCGGTGTCAATTTAACACTAGGCCTTCTATGATCATCCTTAACACGCTGACACGTATAACATTCCGATACAAACTTCACGATATCATTCTTCATCCCCGACCACCAAACAATTTGCTTTAGATCCTTATACATCTTAGTGGAACCAGGGTGGTAGGCTACACTGGAACCATGAGGTTCAACATAGATTTTACCTCGAATGTCGCCAAATGTGCGGACACATACTCTACCCCGATACCTCAAGGTATCCAACTCATCCAAGGAGAAATCTGGTAGCTCTCTCTTCACGGTTGTATTCCTGAGGTGCAACAAATCAGGATCATCCTTCTGATGTGCTCGAATAAGGTAAATATAAGAGGGTTCTTCCGCTTCCAAACTAGTAGGCACAATACGACTCCCAACCTCAATATCCATCAACAAAAATTCTTCTACCCAGGACTGTATCGACAGATTAAAAATTTTGGTGGTATTTCTACTCAAAGCATTGGCTACTACATTGGCCTATTCTGGATGATAAAGAATTTTCACTTCATAATCAGCCACATATTCTAACCATCGATGCTGGCGCAGATTTAGTTCATTCTGAGTGAAGACGTACTTCAAACTCTTATGGTCCGTATAGATCTTGCACAATGCGCCATACAATAAATGTCGCAACAGCTTCAGCGCATAAATTACGGCAGCAAACTCCAAATCATTCGTAGGATAGTTTCTCTCGTGAATCTTTAGTTGCCTCGATCCATACGCGATCACCTTACCATCTTGCATTAAAACACAACCAAGTCCGATGTTTGATACATCGACATACACAGCATACTCAACTCCTTCAGTATGTAAGGTTAAAATTGAGGCAGTACACAATCTCTTCTTCAACTCTTGGAAAGCCTCTCCACACTTATCACTCCAAATAAATGCAGTATTCTTCTGAGTAAGTCTAGTTAGAGAAGTAGACAACACAGAAAATACTTCCACGAATCTTATATAATAGCCAGCCAGGCCTAAGAAGCTCCTAATCTCCTTAAGTGTAGAAGGTCTCTCCCATTCCATCACAGCAGAAATCTTGGTCGGGTCTACAGAAATACCGTCCTTGCTTACCACATGACCCAAAAAGGACACCTGAGGTAACCAGAACTCACACTTGCTCAACTTCGCATATAACCTATGCTCCCTCATGGTCGACAAAACCAAACACAAATGCTGAGTATGCTCCTCAACATTGCGGGAATACACCAGGACATCATCTATGAACACAATAACAATCGGTCCAAGAAATACTTAAACACCCGATTCATCAAATCCATGAAAGCAGAGAGTGCATTGGTTAAACCAAAAGACATCACCAAAAACTCATAATGTCCATGCGGTGAACGGAAAGCGGTTCGGGGAATATCTGCCTCACGAATCCTCAACTGGTGGTAGCCCGAGCGAATACCGATATTTGAAAATACCGAGCTACCACGCAACTGATCGAATAAATCATCAATCCTTGGCAGGGGATATCTATTCTTAATGATTACCTCGTTCAATTCCCTACAATCGATGCAAAGCCTCATCGATCCATCTGTCTTCTTGTCTAACAAAACAGGAGCACCCCACGGAGAAGAACTTGGTCTAATAAAACCACAACTCAGCAACTCATCGGGCTGAGTACACAACTCATCCAACTCACACGGAGCCATACGGTACGGTGCTTTGGCAATAGGACGAGCACCTGGCTCGAGGTCTATCACAAATTCTATCTCCCTTTCAGGAGGAAGTCCTGGAAGACTATCAGGAAAGACATCTAGAAACTCTCGCACCACTGAGACATCCTCAAGACGTGGTGTAACAAAAGCTGTTTTCAGAGCAGAAATAGAAACTAAAAACGCCTCGCAACCAGACTTTATAGCACGACAAACACGTACCGCAGAAATGATAAGGGAAACACTGTCCTGAAATCCATAGACGCTCATAGGTTGTCCGTCGTCTATCTTGAAATCCAATCGCTTAGCCTTGCACTGGATGACCGCATCATACTTGGATAGCCAGTCCATCCCCAAAATCACGTCGAAGTTAGCAAGATCTAAAATCATCAGATCCGCAAAGGCCAGAAAATTGCCAAGATAAATAGGGCATCTCAGAACTCCTTGATTAGATATCACAGAATCACCGGAGGGAAGCTTGATGTTGAAGGAGTCTCCTAATTGATCCACATTCAGGCGATGTTTATCAACAAATCTCCGAGCCACAAAAGAATGGGTGGCACCCGAATCGAAAAGAACGCGCGCCCACCTATTCCGTACCTTAAACTCCCCTAAAACCGTAGCATACATAACAAAACGAATGATAACTAAGGCAACAACGATAAGTAATAAGGATAAATTAAACTGAGGCTAACCTGATATCACTTGCGTAGAGGTTTGAGCTTTCTTGTTGGTCATCACGTTCAGCTTTCCTTTCCCTTAATCCAGGTTTGGTTGCGACGGCAGAGCTCGAAGTGGGGCAGGCTGCAGTGGGGACTGAGCCTGGGGGCACGAAGACTTCTGGTGTCCCTTCTGCCCACACTGGAAGCAAATCCTTTCTTTCATCCAGCAACGAGTCACATCATGACCCTTCCTTGCACAGAACGAGCACACAAGCTCTCCCTTGGGTGTATCTTGGATGACGTGCACTAGCTACTGCTTCAAGGTGGCAGTCCTCTTGAAACACCTTTCGTAGGGGCGGCCAGGACGACCAGCTTCCACTGCTTCGGCATAACTTTCAGCTCGGTAAGAGCATGCCAACTGTTGGACCTTGCTTCTTAATCCTCCCAAGAAATGTTTCACTCTACCCTCCGCAGAGGCTACCAAATCAGGAGCAAACCTACTCAGTTTGCTAAACTCGATCTCGTACTCGCTTACGGTGAGCTGTCTCTGCTTCAGATGCACAAAGTTATTCATCAGGCGGTCCTGCTCGACCGAGGGTAGAAACTTCTTCAACAGTATCTTCTTAAAAGATTCCCAAAAACAGCCTTCCTTCAGACTCTCCCTTTCTCGAATCCACCAACTCTTTGCCAAGCCTTTTAACTAATAGGCTGCAATCATCATCTTCTGGGCTTCTAGAATTCTGGAATACGAAAACATCTCCTTGATGGAGATGATCCAATCATCTAAAATCATAAAGTCGATGCTCCCGTCGTAGGTGGGAGGTCCCAACTGTTGGAAGTGCGATATGAAATTCATTTCTGGTGGTATATCCATTGGGGGCACCAGAGGAACAGGGGTATCAGGCACGGCTTGGACCAAGGCAGGCTTTTGTACTAAAGGTTGCTGCGCGGGAGCGACAGACAACAAAGACTGAATTTGCGATTGCATTGCAACCACTTGCCTTGATAGAGCCTCGTTGCTCTAACGCAGACTCTCGATAATCGCATCACTTACGCACCTGATGACTCACCCTCCGACTGGGGATTCGACCTCGTCGCAGGACGCTTTGGCGGCATTTCTAAAAAGTAAACGGACAACTCATCAAAATCCTAACTTACAACAAAGCCACACGACTAGTTCAGACCATACTTAAAATACACTTGCTTATGCTGCAACTTGCTTTGGGATTTTATAATGATGTTATGTCCTACTGAGGATAATATCCTCTCATCCTATTGACTCTTGTGCCTATGATATGAATGCATGGATTCTTTGTCCTTATTTAAAATTATGTGTGTACATGTGTCATCATGTAAACCTTAACTTAGCACGCGTGCTTATGCGATGATATGCAATGTATGCAGTGTTATGCATTCTAGAAAGGTCTTAATGCATGCATGAGCGGCGTACACATGAAATGTTATGCATCCCATACTGCATAACATCACATGCAATGAGAAAAGAAAACATGCTAATGGGCACCCATGTGATGGTGGTTATGCATCCCATACTACATAACCGTCACATGTTTCCACCTATGGTGGATCCATATACAAACACATATTATGCATCCCATACTACATAATATGCCCCGTATACTTCTTATCATGCTATGAGTGTAGTGGCTATGCTTCGGCTGAGACGTATTGATGACACATCGATGTGTGTATGAAATGTCACTAAACAACTAACACTAACAAGGGAAGGCTGCCCGACCAATTGTCAAGCAACCTCCCTCTAATACCAACTGTCACAACCCGCATTTTCACCGCATATAAAAACTTATCAGAGCAAGGGAAAATGCACGTCATGATGCCACGTCAACAGGGGATAACTGCGGACGCTCAGGCAGACACCAACTTAATCATGAAGAAAGATTATTTAAGCTATTTTAAGCAAAATCAGTTAAGTACAGTAGTTAGCCGTATTCCTCGACTTTGTGGCTCATTTAGTCTACGAATCAAAATATAGTTATACGCTGCGAAAAAATACTTGTTTAGATTGACTCAAACATCCTACATGAGTATAAACGTCCCCAAAGGACAACTCATGCTATGCAAGACTCTAAATTTATAATAGTAGTAAGAGTAGCTTTTACGGTCGCTAAATATAACAAGTTATAGTTTTTTTTAAATTATGCAGTGCATGAAGTAGTAGTAATAGATTTTATAGTTGAAAATACATAACATGCATTCCTAGCATAAATCATCCCAGAGAGCAAGTAGTCCACATCCACATATAAAGAAATAAGCAGCTAGCAAGTATCTAAAAAATAACAATTCTGTAGGCGCCAACAAACTGACACGAACCCACTAACAGAAAAGTATGTCTGAACCAGTAACTAATAAACAGCAAACTACCTCGCTGAGATGAGGTAACAACCACGACCAACACTGCCGCCCAGAAACTCCAAAACTAGCTCTGTTATCTACTACTGCTCTGAACCTGAGGCATTCCAAAGACAGAACACCTCAGCAAGAAAACACAAATGGTGGCAGAAATTAATAATCCCAAAATAAACAAATGTCAAAGAGGGTACCAACCCAAGACCAATAGTACTGAAATAAAGCACAAAAGAGGAACAAGTCATCATCAGGAAAAAAAAGAACTCTTACGTGATTCGTCACGTACAACAATGGTACACCAAACGCACGAGGCTATAAGGTGACAACATGAATTATTCGTAAGGAAGAAGTACAAAACCTTTATTAGGCACCTGTAGTCGACTCTACCTAAAAACAAGGGCGAGGTGGTCACTCGTGGACACACCATCCAAAAAACACGAGCGAGGTGGTCACTCTTGGGCACACCCACACGAATATAAAATACGTCCAACAGCGAGGGAGTCTCATACTCTCCACCATACACCGCAGAAACCCAAAACCAGGTAGACTTCCACAGGGCACTAATGAAGGGAACAAACACTGCGAAGGTGGAATCGTCCACTAACTCCCACAATCAAGAAAACCACCAAGAAAACACCACATCTCTCGAGATTTCGCTCATCAGATACTACTTGACATTACTAGTTTCAAGACATGGCTAATCAACCCTTATGAACGATTTACAATCGTAATTAAACTCTAATACATTTGATAACAAAAGCTAAGGCATTTAAAGCCATCAATAAGACACTTCAAGATCGATCAAACATATCTGGACAAAATCGAGTTTACCATGACAAACATTACAATATCATGTGATCATTGAGAAAGTTAATCATAACAATAATTTGGAAGATTAAGTGTAGAAAATTTTAAAGAACATGAAAACATAGCCGTTACCATCAAATCGGACAAGGAGAAACGAGGAGAAACCACCACTTGCCTTGGTTTTACCGGAAAAGTCCTCGGAATCACTCCACGTCGTAGATCGGGGCAAAATGATGCGGGAGGAGTTGAAATCTGAACAAGAACGACCGAAAAAGAGGTTAGGGCCGAAAAACCCTAACGAGAAATCTCAAGGAATGGGAAAAAATTTACCACGATGGCGTAGCTCTCGGCGAGAGCTTTCCGGATCTATGTTCGGATGAAGATTTCGAGCACTGGAGCACCGTCGGCGGCCACCGGAAGGTTCACGAAATATTTCTCTCTCACGCTCACGCCGCTCTGGTTCGGGAAGAAAAAAAATCGGAGAAGATGATGAAATTCTCTCTGATATAAATATGTATATATATATATATATATATATCTACCACTATAATAGAAGTATCAAACTCATGAATTTTAAATTCATTTGATTGATTTTTGTCGTCAATCAAATGGAGACTCAGTCTGCTTTCCTGAATGGGGAGCTCAAGGAAGAAGTTTACGCGCACGGTGTCGAGTCTGGCCACCATTTGGCGGACAAGTTCACCACCTCGAGCCACTAAGCCAAAAGCTGAGTGACAGGCACGGGCCAATAACTCATGAATATAAATTTTTTTTATAAATATTATTACTATATAAAAAATATTAAATTATAAAAAAGTTGGGTGGGCGGAGCCCGCCGGGGGGGGGGGGTGGGGTGCGGGCGGAGCCTGTCGGGGGTGGTGGGGCGGGCGAAGCCCGCCGTCGGCGGCCAGGTACTGTGGCGCGTAGCCATCGGGCCGGAGGCCCGTGCCTGCGACTCGTATATATATATATATATATATATATATATATATATATATATATATATATATATATATATATATATATATATATATATATATATATATATATATATATATATATATATATATATATATATATATATCTACCACTATAATAGAAGTATGGAAGGCTTGAATTTATAATTCATTAGAGTGATTTGAGCCGTTAGATCTGAATCCATTTTACAGGAACCGTTTGATCAAACGAACTCCCTCTTCTCACTTTTTCCTAGGGGTCCTAACCTACTAAAGGAGTCCATTTCAAAAAAAAATTTACCAAGCGCGCACCCGCTAAAGACCGCCCAAATAGTGGCAGGCAATTTAAACGAAGCACGCCAGCCTGCCCTTACTTTAAAGAGATTTTAACTCAGCCCGCCAGAGCTCGCAAGCCCGACAGCCCGCCCACGCATTATAGATTTTTTAAACTCAGCCCGCAACAACCCGCAAGCCAAGCGGCCCGCCAGATTTCAAACATTCTCTACTGAAAATCATATTTAAACCACAAAAATACCCACACACAACCGGTGTGGGACTATAATAGGCGGGTGAACAGTGGCGGGGCACTGTTCACCCGCCTATTGTATTTTAAAAGTTTGTTTTATTTATTAATTTTTAATTATTATTTATATAACATTTTTAAAATATTTTTAAAACTGAATGGTGAACAGTGCTCACGACACTGTTCACCCGCCTGCATTTTAACGTTTCTTTTTTATTTTAATTAATTATTTAATTTTTTTTATTACTTATTATAAATATCAAATTTATATTTTTATTCATTTTAAAAAGAATGTGGTTCGGTATGAAAGTCCACCTAGTGTCAACTACCTTCACCTATGAGGGGGGGGGGAATAGGTGTCTTGCAGCGTTTTTGCGGAATTAAAGTCGTACCTGCACAAGAAAACAAAACAACACAGCACAGAAAGGATACAAGCAAATTATAGTGGTTCCCCGATTTGGGTACATCCACTTTCTCCCTTCGACCTATCTCCCAACCAGGGACGACTCGGTCACTTCACCAACAAGATTGAAATCCAATCCTTGCACTAACGGAAGGAACCCTTCCACACGTAGGAGTCACCACTCACACAACACGGGTTGCACCCAACCCTTACAACTAGGGACCAATCGGTCCGTTACAAAGAAATTGAAAATAGATTGTATAAGAAATACAAACAACTTATGGAGAATAAGGTGTTCCTCTTCGTTCGACGACGTGTTCTTGAAGTCAACGAAGAGTCCACAACCCTAGATCTCACTTGGAGAGAATCTCACCGAAATCGGCGGCGGTAAGAAGGGCGGCGGCTTGGTTCTCGGGATCGGCGGCGACACGGCGTGCTGCGGCTGTTCTTTGGAGATTCAAACTTCGTAGCAAAGCTAGCAAGATCTTCCAACGGTTACACTAGGATCGATCGTCTCGATCGATTCGGAAGGGGAAGGTTTTCCCGATCAACGAATCAAGAGACAAAGGATCTCTGGTTAGACGCATGAGATGCAGTGCTTGGCTGAGCTTCTGTCGCCGGAAGATCTGGAAGAACCCACGATCAAAGTCGGCGAACTACTGGACTAGCAGCGACGGCAGCGTAGCTAGTTTTTCGCGATCTAGGTCACGTCGCGGCTCGGTTTCTTTTTGAATTTCTTTTTCAAAATCGCTCTCTTCTGTGTTTTTTACTGTTCAATAATACAGGTGTATTTATACATTAGGTCTTCAAGATGACCGTTGTGGGCCCCACCAACAAGAAACCCTTAGCCCGGTTCAAAATAGCGCCAGCGGCTGAGTCCAGTCCAGCGGGCTCCAGAAAATCGCCTAAGGCAAAATCGGCGAGAATCGAAGGTGATTCTCGACGATTCGGCGAGAATCACTAGTGATTCTCGCCGAATCACTTGGTGATTCTCGACGATTTTGACTTAGCGACAGATTTGCACGCTCTGATTTAGCCGGATAGAGTCGGCGAGAATCAGCCAGTGATTCTCGACGATTCGGCGAGAATTACTAGTGATTCTCGCCGAATCGGCGAGAATCACTTGGTGATTCTCGTCGATTATTACTTAGACGATTTTTCGTCTTTCCACCCATGAGCTGCTCTTTGACCCATCCTTGCTCCTTGTCTGCTCTTGCATTATCACAACCCTGTACTTGAAAATAAGTACACTCCAATAGAGAGAGTACACGTAGGCCAACACACTGATCTGCTCAACGAGGGATTACGTCGCGCAGACCCGTGTATATTGACCTACTGCACCCTGACATTGGTGTGTACTTAGCGTGGAATAACTGCAAGCACAACCTAAAAGATTTCATCAAATACATTGTCTATTTACCTTAGCTTGTTCAGGAGCTTCTTCAAATCAGGTACGTTGTGGATACAATACCCAACAATCTCGCCCTATTTGAAGAAGCCTAAACCCTACAAGCTAAGGTGAATAGAGCGTGTTGGGTACATTGGTTAAATGTACCTGATTTGAAGAAGCCTCACCCAACTCAATGATATACATCATAATGTATTTGATGTATGTTGAGTTTACTTGTGCAGGTTAAGTAATTACTGGACTGAAGCAAAAAGTTTCTAAGTCCATGTGTCGACACCCAGAGGGAAAGTGTCGACACTTAAGAAGACTTGTGTCGACACCCAGACAAGCAGTGTCGACACTTGGAGTCATTGTGTCGACACTTGGGATGAAGAGTCGACACCATACACAAAGTGTCGACACAAGGAGCTGTGTCGACACTCAGTGAAGAAAAGTGCAAGCTGTGTCGACACAAGGAGCTGTGTCGACACCCAGTGAAGCTGTGTCTACACCAGAAAGTGTCGACACTTGGAGCTGTGTCGACACTCAGCAAAAGTCAGCAGAGACTAAGTTAAAGTGTCGACACCAAGAACAATGTGTCGACACTCAACAGAAGAGTCACCACATGAAGTAAGTGTCGACACCTAGAACAATGTGTCGACACTCAGCTAAAGACTCTACACTTGAAGAAAGTGTCGACACATGGAGCTGTTTCGACACTTAGCAAAGAACAGAAAGATCGTCAAATTATTCTAAGTACAAGTGTCGACACTAAGGAAATGTGTCGACACTCAGCTGAAGTCTCAACAGAAGAATCAAGTGTCGACACAAGGAGCTGTGTCGACACTCAGCAAGTATCCACATAGAAGACTATGTGTCGACACCAAGAAGCAGTGTCGACACTTAACTGATTCAACACAAGAAGTTGTGTCGACACAAAAGAGATGTGTCGACACTTAGAAGAATTCAGCAAGTTACAGAAGATCAAGTACTTGTGTCGACACTCAATTTCAGTGTCGACACATGCAGAAGAAAATGTGTCGAGACATACAAGGAGTTGTGTCGACACCTTGTAGACTAGTGTCGACACTTACACAACTGGTGTCGACACTTGGTCTATAAGTGTCGACACTCAAAGACAGAAAGTCTTGACACTTTCAGACAGTTAGAGATTTTCAAGAACTGACTGGATGACTTGACAGCTGCCGTTCCAGCCGGTTTACAGCACCTGTCAGAGATGTCAGAAGACAGTTATGAACCGGACCAGCCGGTTACCATGAAGAAGGCCTATAAATAGGCTCATACAATTTACAGAAACTGTTGTTCAGATTATTGTTCAAGTAGTTATTGAAGTGGTACACAGAGTATCAACACAAGAAGATCTAGCCGTCCAAGTGCAGATCTAAGAAGTTGGAGAGAGAGGGCTCCATCCAAGAAATCAGCCTTTGGAACTAGGCTGAGAAGAAGGGTTCAGAGATTTTCTGGATCTTAAGAAGCAGAGATCAAGGATCAACTGCAGGAGGATTCATTCTTATTCAGTTCTACTCAAGAAGCTTTGAAGAAAGCTAAGTCAGATTGAATCCAACTGAGTTCTTCCAAGAACTCATCAAGAAACTCTCAACTCCCCTCTCTCTTATTTCTGAGTTGTAGAGTTAATATTTGTAAAATCATTTTAACTTGTAGGATCCTTTGGATCTAAGTGAATTGTAAGCCTGTATTTATAAAGGCTGAGGGTAGAGCTTGAGAGCCTGAGTGTAGGAGATTGAAATCTCTGAGTGTAGGCCTTGTTGGCTGAGTGTAGGCCTTGTTGGCTGAGTGTAGGCCTTGATTGGCTGAGTGTAGGCCTTTGTGGCTGAGTGTAGGCTTTGGGATAAAGCTGAGTTGTAGGGCCTTGGTCCTGAGGTGTAGGAACCAATTTGGGTTCTGAGCTAGTGGAGAAGTTTGGCCGAATCTAGTACACTGCTAGATAGGCGAAGGGGGAAAGTGAATGTACCCAATGCTTGGGGAACCACTATAAAACACTGTGTCTGCTGTGATTGTGCTGTGATTGTGAATGCTTGTGTAATTGCTGTGCAAAAGTAGTTAGAATTCTGTGATATAACTGATTGCTGCCATTAAAGTTTAAAAAGGATTAGGTCACCTATTCACCCCCCCTCTAGGTGTTTAGGTATTATTTCTTTCAAGTGGTATCAGAGGCAGGTTACTCAAAAAGGACTAACAGTCTGAGGAGATCCTGTTTGGCAGATTCAGTCTAAGGAAAAGTACAGATTCAAGAAAATCAAGAAACATGGGTTCCTCTGACAATCACAAGGAATTGGGTTCCATGAAATTGCCCATATGCAGGAAAGAGATATTTGGGATCTGGAAGGAAAGGGTAAGGCTGTTTATGGAAGCCTCTGACCCTAGGATATACATCACAGTAAAGGAAGGGCCTTATGTGCCCATGAAGATATCTGTTCTAGATGCAAATCAGAGAACCCCAAAGGATTTCTCTGAGATGACTAAGGATGAGATTGTCCTATCCACCATGGACAAGATGACACCAAACATTATAGTAAGTGCCATAGATGATGCAACATTTCAGAATCTTATACACTGTAAGACAACCAAAGAGATGTGAGACACTCTTATAGTGTATATGGAAGGATCTGAGGAAGTTAGACAAGATAGAAAATTCTTGCTAAATCAGGAGTATGAGAGTTTTAGACAAGGAAAAGGTGATAGCATAACTGAGTGCTATAAGAAGTTCTACAGAATAGTGAATGAACTCATGTCTTATGGAAGAGAGTTCAGTAACTATGAACTAAATGACAAGTTCCTAAGGTCCCTAACCAAAGATTGGGACACCAAGATCTGTGCCATTAGATAAATGGCTAAGTTGGGAGAAATTCCTCCACCTACACTGTTTGGCAAATTGTTGTCATATGAGATGCAGTTGACAGTGAGGAAAGAGGAGGAGAAATCAACAAGAACTGAGCACAAGAAAAGAACAGTAGCCTTTAAGACAGAAGCCTCCAGGAAGTGCATGAATAAGTCATCAAATCCACCTCCAAAGGTAGTTGAATCAGAGACAGATGAGTCAGTCAGCACCAAGTCTGAAAGCAGTGAAAGTGATGAAGACTTTGCTGCCTTCACTAGACACTTTCAGAAATTCTTGAAGAAGAAACAGTGGAGGACAAAGCCCTCTACATCAAAAGGAAAAGAAGCTTCTTATCAGGATAAAAAGGATTCAAAGAAGGACAGGAAGAGGACAAAATCTAGCAAGGCAACTAGTTCTAAGATATTGTGCTATTACTGCAATAGACAAGGCCATGTTATTGCAGACTGTCCTGAAAAGAGGAAATAATCTAGTGATAGGAAAAAGACTTATTCCAAAGGCAATAAAGAAAAGTCTTTTGTAGCCAAGAAAGAGAAGACTCTATCAGATATCTCTTCAGAAACTGAGTCTGATGCTGAGGCATACATAGGGCTGTTTGCTGAAAAAGAAGAAGAAGAATTCATGCAGATAATGGAGTCTATTTATGAACAAGAAGACTGTCAATGCCAAGGGCTAATGGCTTTGACAGAGAAAGACAAAATCCTGGAACAGCCAGGACCCAGTAAGGTACAATGTTCAACTCTAAGTTCAGTTTCTTGTTCTAGTACAGAATCAGATTCATCTTCATCAAGTGATGGAAGTGTATCTGAGTCTGAGGATGATATTCATCAGCTTATAGATGAATATAAAGTGCTGTTGCAAGCTTACAAGAAAAGCAAGTCCCTAGCCAAAAGTCAGGCAAAGGAAATTGCTGATCTTAAAGCTGCAGCAACAGATTTTGAGAAGTCTTTTGATCAAAAACTGAATGAGATAGCCAGGTTGAAGCACATAACAGTGATTCAAATGGGTACTATATCATTTAAAAATGATCAAATCAAGAGTCTGGAGATCAATCTTCAGAAAGAGAGAGAGCTTGTTGCTAGGTTTTCTAAACCTAAGTCAGTGCTACCTTTAATTGATGAATTTGTTCATCATAAAGGCAAGGCTGGACTGGGCTTTATTAGACCTGCAAGGACTGAGCAGTCCAAGCCCAAGTCCAAGGGCAAAGCTCCAACATTCAACAAGTCTGCTGTAGATAAGACATCAAAGACAGTACCTAAGCAAAGGTACAATAAATTTGAATGCTGGTGCTGTGGCAAAGTTGGCCATTTTGCAGTGGACTGTTGGCACAATGCTAGTGCCAAAGTGAGTACCAAACTACCTGTTGGAAAGCCAGTAGGTAGCTTTGTCAGATTGCAAACTAACAAGTACCAAGGACCCAAGAATTCTTTGGGTTCTAAGGTTCATTAATCTGTTTTGCAGGTGAGTCCAAGTGGCCATACCCCAACATGGTACTTGGACAGTGGATGTTCCAGACATATGACTGGAACAAGGGGACTACTAAGGGACTACATTCCAATCAAAGATGGTCCAAAGGTTACCTTTGGTGGTTCTGAAAAAGGAATCATCAAAGGGTTTGGTAACATTTCTAGTAACTTAGTTACCATTACTCAAGTGGCTTATGTTAAAGGGTTGAAACACAACCTAATAAGTATAAGTCAATTAAATGATGTAGGGTATGACATCTCATTTGTTAAAAATGGTTGTCATATCAAGAGGTCAAATGATCAAGAGATCATTTTGACTGGTTATAGGAAAAGGAATGTCTATTGCTTAGACATTATGGTTGAGAACAATGGTTCTCCAGTTTGCCTTGTAGCTGATGAGACAGTCACTCATTGTGTCAAATGGAACAAGAGGCTAGCCCATCTTAACTACAAGACTATTAGCAAACTCTTTAGCAAAGAGTTAGTGAGGAATGTTCCTCAAGTTAAGTGTGTTAAAGATGGTATTTGCGCAGCTTGTCAAAAGGGCAAGCAGACTAAATCCACCTTTAGAAGCATAGAAAACAAAGATGCTGTGAGGTTTTTATACCTCTTGCACTTAGATCTCTTTGGTCCAATGCCAGTTCACAGCTTATGTAGGAAGGTCTATACCCTTGTAGTTGTAGATGATTACTCAAGGTTTTCCTGGGTGTTCTTCTTAAGACAGAAATCTGAAACACCTAGTGTCTTCCATAGCTTTGTCAAGCAAATTCAGAATGAACTAGACAGTACAGTGGTCAAGATTAGAAGTGACCATGGTACTGAGTTTCAGTCTGATAGCATGACAAAACTTTGTGAAGACTTTGGGATATTTCAAGAATTCTTTTCACCTAGAACACCTCAGCAAAATGGCATTGATGAGAGGAAGAATAGGACCTTAATAGAGGCTGGTAGGACCCTACTAAGTGATACATCACTGCCAGAGTATTTCTGGGCTGAAGCAGTTAACACTGCATGCCATGTTATAAATAGGGCTACCATAACTAAAGGCCTCGACAAGACCCCCTATGAAGTTGTGAAAGGCAGGAAACCAAACCTATCCTACTTCAGGATCTTTGGTTGCAAATGCTTCATACTTAACAATGGGAAGTCTTACTTGACTAAGTTTGCTGCCAAGTCCCAAGAGGGAATTTTTGTTGGGTACATCAATAATAGTAAGGCTTATAGAGTCTACAACTTGTCTACACAAGTTGTAGAAGAATCTGTGCATGTAGTTTTTGATGAGACTAAATTTATTAACAATGAGTTGTCTAGTACTGTATGCAGCCCCACAGGTTTAACAAAGAAATTGGACAAGCTTACTATAAAAGAAGTACCTGCTGCAAGACAGCAAGGAGAGGAGAATAGCTGTTGTCCAGGGGGAGAACTACATGTACCAATTGCTGATGAAGTACAAGGAATACAGCATGATGGAGATGCTGAAGAGGTTCAACTAGAAATTAGGATGCCTCCAGCCAACATGCATCTAAGAGATCATCCAATAGAGCAAATTATTGGAGATCCAAGATAAGGAGTACAAACCAGGAGCAGAAACCTAAATGCAGCAATCTACTCCAGCTTTCTGTCTCAAGTTGAACCTAAGAAGTTTGAAGAAGCAATACAAGATCCACAATGGACTGAAGCAATGTAAGAAGAGCTTAATCAGTTCAAGAGGTGCAAGGTTTGGGAACTTGTTCCTAAACCTAAAGACCACAATATAATAGGAACTAAGTGGATCTACAGGAATAAGATGAATGAACAAGGGGTCATCATTAAGAATAAAGCTAGACTAGTTGCTAAAGGATATAGGCAAGAAGAAGGTATTGATTTTGATCAAACCTTTGCTCCAGTAGCCAGACTGGAAGCCATAAGGATGTTCTTGGCCTATGCAACCTATCAAGGATTCAAGGTTTACCAAATGGATGTCAAGTCAGCATTCCTGAATGGTAATCTTAAGGAAGAAGTCTATGTGAAACAGCCTTCAGGTTTTGTTGATCCAACTCTACCTCATCATGTCTATAGACTTAGGAAAGCTTTATATGGGTTAAAGCAAGTCCCTAGGGCTTGGTATGAAACCCTATCTAGTTTCCTCATTGAGAACAAGTTCTCAAGGGGGAAAATAGATAAGACTCTATTCCTTAGGGAATCTAGAGGCAAAGTCATACTAGTCCAAATATATGTAGATGACATTATATTTGGGTCTACTGAAAGCAGCCTTTGCAAAAAGTTTGCAAAACTTATGCAAGGTCAGTTTGAGATGAGTAGTATGGGAGAGCTGAAGTTTTTCTTGGGTCTCCAAGTTAAACAGACTGAGAGTGGTTTATCCATATGTCAGTCCAAGTTCACCCTAGAACTCATAAGGAAGTATGGTATGGATTCATCCAGCACCATGAAGACTCCTATGGGGTCAAGTATGTCTCTCAGCAAGGATGATGCAGGGAAACCTGTAGATGAAACCTTGTATAGAGGGATAGTTGGCTCCCTATTATACTTGACTGCTAGTAGACCTGACATCATGTATGCTACATGTGTTTGTGCAAGGTATCAAGCCTGCTCTAAAGAGTCTCATTTGACAGCAGTCAAAAGAATATTGAGATATCTAAAGGGCACTCCCTATCTAGGCCTCTGGTACCCTAGGAATGGAGATTTTGATCTAACAGGTTATTCAGATGCAGACTTTGCAGGATGCAAAGAAGATAGAAAGAGCACTACTGGAACCTGTCAATTCCTAGGTGGGAGACTAATTTCATGGAGTAGCAAGAAGCAAACCAGTGTGGCTATCTCCACAGCAGAGTCAGAGTATGTGGCTGCAGGAAGTTGCTGTGCTCAACTTCTGTGGATTCAACATCAGCTAGAGGACTATGGATTTCAGGTAAGTAGAACTCCACTTTTCGGTGATTCTACAAGTGCTATTTCAATAGCTAATAACCCTGTATCTCATAGTAAAACTAAACATATTGAAATTAAATATCATTTTCTTAGGGAGCATGTAGAAAGAGAAGATATTTTACTTGAATATGTTTAAAACTGATAATCAAATAGCTGATATGTTTACTAAGCCCCTAGAAGAAGCTAAGTTCACTAGATTCAAAATTGAACTAGGAATGATAAACTTAGAGTAAGTTTACAGAATTGAAAATGCCTAAGTAAAAAGGTGTCGACACATAGACAAGTCTATGTCGACACAGAATAGTGGTGTCGACACTTCAGGAAAAAGGTGTCGACACATCTAGGAAGTTGGTGTCGACACTTCAGAATGTTAGTGTCGACACATGTCAAGTAGGTGTCGACACATCCAAAGTGGTGTCGACACTTAAGTTTTACTCAGAATTTTCTAAGTAAAGTTTCGACAATGTGTCGAGTTATGTTGTGTCGACACATAACCACGTGTCGACACATAAAATCTGTTGACTAAACTTGTGTCGACACATGTGTGTCGAGACATTATAAGTCAGTGTCGACACTTATTGCCAGTGTCGACACATTTTAAGTTATCTGTCCCGCCTGTTCATCTTCAAAATCAGAAAGGTATAAATAGGGTTCTGTCTTTGTTTGTCGACACGCTTTCAAAGTTTCGAGACCAAAACTACTATGTCGACACCTCTCTTCTCTCAAGACAAATTCTACAAACCCTAATGGCGCCTAAGCTTGAGGAGAACGTCAACGAAGGATATGAGCTAGTGCGCGGCGCTTTCGACGATGCAGATCAAGAAATCAAGTCGGTCATAACCCTAGTCGCCGATTCTGTACTAGAATACTTAGTTTCAGAACCTACTAAGATATGGAAGAAGGAGGTTCTTGAATTCCTCAATGGAGCCAAGGTGGATGAATCTGGATACAAAATCAAATCCAGAGTTCATGGTACAAGGGTTAAGGTATCTCCTAAAAGTCTGAGGAAGATTCTCCAGCTATCAAGAACTCAAGAAGAAGATGAGGTTACAGCTTCAAAGACCAGGGAAGCTCTAACCTGGTGTGGACTTGATTCCAAGATGAAGATCGGTTCTGTTTTCACCAGGAAGGGAATGAACAATCAAGGAAAGTTTCTTTCTGAGATTGTTGGAAAAGTGTTACTCAGCAAGCCAGGAGGGCATGACAGAGTGTCTGCCTATATGTTTGGAATAATGACAAGGATAATCTTCACTCTGAACACAGACTGGTCAATAGTAGTCTATGAGAAAATCAAGGAAAGTTTGAAGAAGCCCAATCTGGGCAGAATCTTAAGTCTCTACCTAGCTGGTACCATACCAGAGGTAATGAATACTGCTGCTGGAAGCAAGATAAATCACATGAGGAAGATGGATCTAAGGATCTTTTCTAGATGGGACAGGGTGTTATCAAAGGAAATGCCAACCCCTGAGAAACTAGTTCCTGAGAAAGAAATTCCACCTAAGAAGAAAAGAAAAACTGCTCCAGTGGCACAAGAGTCCACCAGTAGTTCTGACAGTGAAGAACAAGTTGTCTTCACTCCTGATGACCATGAGGAAGAGCCTGCAGTAAAGACTCCTGCTCCTCAAGTTGGTGCTGAGATCCAGGGGGAGCTACCACAAGCTAGCCCCATCCACAAGGATCCAAGCAAGGGGGAGCTTCCAGGTGTAGAAGAACCCTCTACACTGGAAAGTGAACAAGCCACCACCATCATACTAGAGGTACTCACTGACCTAAATACTTTAGAATTTCTTATAGAAGATGCTGATTTGTCTGATGTTCATCAGCAAACTCAGCTGGATACTCAAGAACCAGATGCTGTTAGAAAAGACACATCTGCTGTACAAGAAGTAATTCTTGTTCCAGTGGTTGAAGAACAAAGAATTTCTCCTGCACAGTCTCCACAAGAATACACAATGGAAGATTTATTCCTAAATCTGGATCAAGCAGATTTTGACATGGACAAGCATGCTGCTGAAAGAGAGAATGCTGCTGTTGAGGGGGAGCAGATGGAAATTCTGGAAGAGCCTATAAGGAAAGAAACTGAGAAGGCACAAGATGTGCAAACTGAGAAGCCATCAAGACCTAAGGAAAGGGTGGATATTGCCAGCACATCTGCCTCTGAGGATGAGGAGATTGTCAGGGCTAAGAAGAAGAAACTTTATGTCTTCAAAAGAAGAATCCAAAGTTATAAGAAGGCACTACAATCTATTGCACCACAGCCTCTAGTGCAGCAAGCTCCAACTTTTGATTATAGTGCACTGATGGTGGCAATGCAAATCAAGTTGGATGAGCAAAGAAAGGCAATAGAGAAATATGTAAATGAAGGGCAAAAGTCACTCCAGTTTGATCTAGCCCAGGATATCAAGTCTATAAGGTTTGAAATGAACCTTAACAAGAAAGAAATGACAGAATGCTTCCACAAGGGTGGCAATGCAGTGGTGTACTTGGCAACACACCAAGAAAAGATCAAGGCACAGGTGGATGCCATAGCATTGAAGCAAGGGTATGTGCTTGAAAATCAGCTAAGAATGAATGACAATTTAACTGCTTCACATAATGCTATTGTCACTGAATTGAAGAACAAGGCTGCTGAACCCTCTACTTCTACTGCTGCTAAAGCTGAATTTGATAAAGTCTTTCAAGAAGAAATCTCTGCTGTTCAGACTGCTATCCAAGCCTCCCAGAAAGCCATATCTGAACAACTTCAAAAGCTCAAACCATTCTTTAAAGATGGCATCAGATACTTGGATAGTCAAATCAGATTTCAAAAGGATGATGTCAGAGATCATATGGCTAGAGAAGTCATAAAGGGGGAGAGAGTTTTAGTCAAAGCTAGCTCTGATCATGCCAAATGGATATCTAATTCCATCAGAGCTACACTGGGCTATCCTCCACTTTGTGATGATGACAATGTTGCTGAATCTGGCATTAATCCTGCCTATCTTGGAGGTGAGCAACCAGAAGTAGCTCAGGTCATTTATCCACCTCCAGATTTTGAGATGATTCATGCTGAGGTACAAACCATGTACATCCCGTCTGTGGGCAAGGACAATGTCCATATTGAAAAGGTTGTTCAGCCTATATCAGAAGCTATGCAAGAGGCATTGCAGAAAGAGGAAGAGACAAGGTTGTCTAAGAAGAGGTTTAGGGAACAAGCAGAACAAAGGCCAGACTTTGAACAGTGGAGCCCTACCTCTAGAAACATAATATTAACTGCCTGGAAATCTGCCAAGGATAACACTCATGACAGGAACAAATGGTTTTCTGAAGCTGAATGGAGAAAACATGAGATCAGGCAGGAGGCAATAGTTCAGTATAGAAGGAAGGCAAAGATGGGAAAGCTACCTCCTACTGCAGTGGAGCCTAACAAGTACTTTCCAAAGCCATATCACTATTTTGAGAGGCAGAAGATCAAAGCTGAAGAGCTCAAAAAGAAAGATCTGAAAGGCAAGAAGCCTGTTGATGCTGAAACTGTTGATGCCCCTGTCAAAGCTCAAGTTCAAGCTGACAAGGGAATAGTTATCAAGGAACCTGAACAAAAATAGATTTAGAATTTTCTTGAAGTCTATTTTGTAATCTTTTGAATGTAAAATATTTAGTGAACTTCTGAAAATGTATAAGACAAATGTTAGAACAATATATGATTAACATATTTCATGTTTGTTCTGTGAATATGTCTATTTCTTATTTGTTCTGTAATGATGAATTTGTATACATGTGAAATTGATACATGTTTATGATTACCCTGCTGTACATTGTCCTGCTTTACATCATTTTGTAATTTTAATTATGAATGGTGTATATCATTGACTAAGGGTTATGACTTCTCCAAATAGGGGGAGATTGTTGGGTACATTGGTTAAATGTACCTGATTTGAAGAAGCCTCACCCAACTCAATGATATACATCATAATGTATTTGATGTATGTTGAGTTTACTTGTGCAGGTTAAGTAATTACTGGACTGAAGCAAAAAGTTTCTAAGTTCATGTGTCGACACCCAAAGGGAAAGTGTCGACACTTAAGAAGACTTGTGTCGACACCCAAACAAGCAGTGTCGACACTTGGAGTCATTGTGTCGACACTTGGGATGAAGAGTCGACACCAGACACAAAGTGTCGACACAAGGAGCTGTGTCGACACTCAGTGAAGAAAAGTGTAGAGAAGCTGTGTCGACACAAGGAGCTGTGTCGACACCCAGTGAAGCTGTGTCTACACCAGAAAGTGTCGACACTTGGAGCTGTGTCGACACTCAGCAAAAGTCAGCAGAGACTAAGTTAAAGTGTCGACACCAAGAACAATGTGTCGACACTCAACAGAAGAGTCACCACATGAAGTAAGTGTCGACACCTAGAACAATGTGTCGACACTCAGCTAAAGACTCTACACTTGAAGAAAGTGTCGACACATGGAGCTGTGTCGACACTTAGCAAAGAACAGAAAGATCGTCAAATTATTCTAAGTACAAGTGTCGACACTAAGGGAATGTGTCGACACTCAGCTGAAGTCTCAACAGAAGACTCAAGTGTCAACACAAGGAGCTGTGTCGACACTCAGCAAGTATCCACATAGAAGACTATGTGTCGACACCAAGAAGCAGTGTCGACACTTAACTGATTCAACACAAGAAGTTGTGTCGACAAAAAAGAGATGTGTCGACACTTAGAAGAATTCAGCAAGTTACAGAAGATCAAGTACTTGTGTCGACACTCAATTTCAGTGTCGACACATGCAGAAGAAAATGTGTCGAGACATACAAGGAGTTGTGTCGACACCTTGTAGACTAGTGTCGACACTTACACAACTGGTGTCGACACTTGGTCTATAAGTGTCGACACTCAAAGACAGAAAGTCTTGACACTTTCAGACAGTTAGAGATTTTCAAGAACTGACTGGATGACTTGACAGCTGCCGTTCCAGCCGGTTTACAGCACCTGTCAGAGATGTCAGAAGACAGTTATGAACCGGACCAGCCGGTTACCATGAAGAAGGCCTATAAATAGGCTCATACAGTTTACAGAAACTGTTGTTCAGATTATTGTTCAAGTAGTTATTGAAGTGGTACACAGAGTATCAACACAAGAAGATCTAGCCGTCCAAGTGCAGATCTAAGAAGTTGGAGAGAGAGGGCTCCATCCAAGAAATCAGCCTTTGGAACTAGGCTGAGAAGAAGGGTTCAGAGATTTTCTGGATCTTAAGAAGCAGAGATCAAGGATCAACTGCAGGAGGATTCATTCTTATTCAGTTCTACTCAAGAAGCTTTGAAGAAAGCTAAGTCAGATTGAATCCAGCTGAGTTCTTCCAAGAACTCATCAAGAAACTCTCAACTCCCCTCTCTCTTGTTTCTGAGTTGTAGAGTTAATATTTGTAAAATCATTTTAACTTGTAGGATCCTTTGCATCTGAGTGAATTGTAAGCCTGTATTTATAAAGGCTGAGGGTAGGGCTTGAGAGCCTGAGTGTAGGAGATTGAAATCTCTGAGTGTAGGCCTTGTTGGCTGAGTGTAGGCCTTGTTGGCTGAGTGTAGGCCTTGTTGGCTGAGTGTAGGCCTTGATTGGCTGAGTGTAGGCCTTTGTGGCTGAGTGTAGGCTTTGGGATAAAGCTGAGTTGTAGGGCCTTGGGCCTGAGGTGTAGGAACCAATTTGGGTTCTGAGCTAGTGGAGAAGTTTGGCCGAATCTAGTACACTGCTAGATAGGCGAAGGGGGAAAGTGGATGTACCCAATGCTTGGGGAACCACTATAAAACACTGTGTCTGCTGTGATTGTGCTGTGATTGTGAATGCTTGTGTAATTGCTGTGCAAAAGTAGTTAGAATTCTGTGATATAACTGATTGCTGCCATTAAAGTTTAAAAAGGATTAGGTCACCTATTCACCCCCCTCTAGGTATTTAGGTACTATTTCTTTCAGAGCGTATGAGAATGAAAATCATAAACTTAAAATTGAGTTGAGAGAGATATTCATTACCAATACCAATTTCTTGAGAGCAAACTTGGAGCCACCTTAGCCTTAGTCGAGAGGGTAATCTCCCCCTTTTCTGCTTCTGCAAATCTGGGTCTGTTGCATTTGACCCCTTGCTCCCCCTCAGTTCTTACACCTGTGCTCACACTTGAGTTCCCGGCAGAGGCTCCCCCTAGATGCACGAGCCTGGAGCTTCTGTAGTCTTCATTCCTCATAGTTTAGCATCCCCAATTCAGTTTTGAAAAGACTGAACTTGGCTTCGTCTAAGGGCTTTGTGAAAATATCTGCAATCTGCTTGTCCGTGGGGACATAACAGAGAGAGATGTCCTTGTTATCCACGTGCTCCCGAATGAAGTGGTAGCGTACTTCAATATGCTTCGTTCTGCTGTACGATATCGGATTGTTGGCAATTGCAATTGCACTGGAGGAGTCGCAGTACATCGGTACTTCCTTGAACTAAAGGTCGTAGTCGGCTAACTGGTTTCTGATCCATAGGAGTTGTGCGCAACAGCTGCCTGCCGAGATGTACTCAGACTCTGCTGTGGAGGTTGCTACACAATTCTGCTTCTTGCTGTTCCATGAGATAAGCCTTCTTCCGAGGAATTGACACGTCCCGGAATTGCTTTTCCTGTCATCCCTACTCCCTGGGGGTTGAGCGACGTATACTTCCTCTTTCAGGTCTCCGTTCAAGAATGTTGATTTCACATCCATTTGATAGACTGTGAATTCTTTGTGCGAAGCATACGCCAGGAACAATCTGATTGCCTCGAGCCTTGCCACTGGTGCAAAGGTCTGGTCGAAGTCAATCCCCTCCTCCTGTCCGTAACCTTGAGCCACCAGCCTGGCCTTGTTCTTTATGATGACACCATGTTCATCCAGTTTGTTTCTAAAGATCCACTTGGTGCCAATCACATTCTGCTTTTGTGGTCTGGGAACCATCGTCCAAACGTTGCATCATTCGAATTGATGCAGTTCATCTTGCATGGCCAAAATCCATGCCGCATCTTTGTTCGCCTCGTCGAACTTCTTTGGCTCAACCTGTGACAGGAAGCTAAGATGCAAAATCTCGTTAATAGTACCTCTTCGAGTTTTGACACCGTCACGAGGATCTCTGATGATCTGATCTCATGGATGATCCCTCACGTGCCGGAGCTCTAGAAGTTTGGCGTCTGGAGCTTCGACTACTTCTTGGGCTTCTCCTTCTTCTAAGAGATTTTCTCCATTTTGATCTTCAACATTCACAGTTGACGTTGAGGTGGAAACTTTGACATACTTAGGAGTTTCATCTTTAGCGGTCTCATCAAGACTCAGCTGTTCAAGTCGTGCACCTGCAACTTCAATAATACCGCTGGAAGAATTGTTGTTAAGCAAGCTTCCTTCATCAAATACAACATTAATTGATTCTTCTACCACTAGGGTTTTCTTATTGAAGACCCTATATGCCCGACTGTGGGTACTATAGCCCATGAATATGCCTTCGAAGCATTTTTCACCAAATTTAGTACGCGGGTACTTCTCGTTATTGAGTACGTAGCATTTGCAACCAAAGATCCTCAAATGGGAAATGGTTGGTTTCCTGCCTTTCAGTAGTTCGTAGGGCGTCTTACGATGACTTTTGTTGATCAATGCCCGGTTTTGAACATGACAAGCCGTATTGACCGCCTCAGCCCAGGAGTATTCTGGGAGTGAAGCTCATTCAACATTGTCGTGCAGGCTTCAATGAGTGTTCTATTTCTCCTCTCCGCGACTCCGTTTTGTTGAGGAGTGCGCGGGGAGGAAAACTCATGAAAGATACCAAGTTATTCACAGAACTCTGTCATAGCACCAGACTCGAACTCTGTTCCATGGTCACTTCTGATTTTGACCACTGAGCAGTTAAGTTCGTTCTGGATCTGCTTGACAAAGCTGGTGAAGATGTCAAACGTATCAGACTTGCGTTTTAAAAAGAACACCCAGGTAAACCGAGAGTGATCATCTACAATCACGAGCGTATAAGACTTCCCTCATAAGCTATGAACTTGCATTGGACCAAACAAGTCCATGTGCAGAAGATAAAGACATCTGGAGGAGTCTTTGTCTGAGATGCCCTTAAAGGTAGCCCGAGTCTGTTTGCCCATCTGGCATGCAGGACAGGGACTATCTTTGATACACTTAATAATGTGAGCATCCCTCACTAAATCTTTGGAAAATAGCATATTAATTGTCTTGTAATTAATATGTGTCAATCTCTTGTGACATAGTTCACAAAGAGATGCACTGCCTTTTGCTACTAGGCATACGGGGGTAGATGAATCTAAGCTAAGAAAATCTAAGCAGAAGATATTTCTGCTCCTAATGTCTGTTAATACCGTCTCAGAAGAGGCACATGATATTATCAGGCATTTATCCTTGCAGAACTTAACGTCATAACCTTTATCACATAACTGACTTACACTGATCAGGTTATGGTTTAACCCTTCAACATAAACCACGTCGGTGATAGAGATTATACCGTTGGAAATCATACCGTAACCTCTGGTGACTCCACGATCTGACCCCCCAAAGATGACTTTGGGTCCATTCTTGACTGGAGTGTAATCACGCAGCAGGCTTCTTGTCCTAGTCATATGCCGGGAGCATCCACTGTCCAAGTACCATATTGGAGTTTTGGTGGCCTTTGGACATTCCATTGTAGATAGTACTTCTGTCATTTCAGATACTTGTTCCAATTCATTCTTGAACCATCTTCTGTCTAGTTCCCATCATATTTACGGGAACCTAGATTACCATGCAAAAGAGTGTTACCTTACCTTAGGAACCCAATATGTATTGGGTCCTAGGTTCTTGTTAGCATAAAAACTCGAATGCCTTCCCTCAGAAATCCTGTCAGGAAGATTACCTCTGCCCAGAAGAGGTGGATAAGCCCTTGCCCTTGACACAGAGGGGTTGTGCCAACAGTCTATGGCAAAGTATCCCACCTTGCCACAACACCAACACGTGTGAATGTTGTACCTCCGTTTCTGACCTGATCCAGTGACTGAGGTAGTCATGGTCCTAGGTCTAAACGGGATAGAGCTGGATCTGCTCACAAAATTGCCTCTTCCACCGTGACACTTGGAAGGGTGGAAGGAATGCATGTAGCGAGCGTCATGAGGCTTGGGAGGTGGTGCCTTCCTTTCAGTCAGCACCCTTCCAGAGGCCCCATGAGAACTAACTGCATGGCTTCTAACCTCCCTTTCCTGTGTCCTAGGGTGGTGAGAAGCGCACCGAGAGCTGATACCAGCAGATTCATGCTGAGTTAGGGCAGTGGCCTAGAATACAAAGGGTTTAGAATGAGCCTTAGGTATTCTCTCAAGGGTGGCCATGACAGCCCTTGCACTATGGGTGTCTCCACATGAGGGCAGATCACCCTTGCAGTGACCACGGTTGTTCCTGTGATCATACCTGAAGGCATGATGAGTACCCTTCCTGCCTGGAGTGGGGGGTCTGAATACCGTTTCCCCATTTTTCCATGAATTGATAATTCGGGAGATCCACCCATTTTCTTCCTTTCTCTTGATAGCATCAACCTTGGAAAAGTTGGATACTATCCTTTTCTCATTCTCTAGACTACTCTCTAGATCTGAGATTTTAGAGTCCTTAACCTTGTTGGATGCCAATTGGATAACCAACAAGATCTTCAGCCGAGCAATCTCCTGAGCTTGCTCCTCAACAAGTAGGTTGCTTTTCTGAAGGGCTCTCTTCAGGGAATCAGGATTTTCTGAAGGGTAACAATTCCTGTCTTCAGGAACTTTAAAAGAAAAGGGGCAAGATGAAGAAGTTACCTGCTCTTCAGAGTTACTGTTACTATCGCCAGAGACCGTTGTGTCAGCTTCATCAGAACTTCTTTCCTCAATTTCTTCTACAGTCTCTAACAAGGACACCGGAGCCCTGATGCTGTCCGATTGATCCTTGCCTTGGTGGCAGTCGGCCACGACGTGTCCTGGCTTATTGCATCCAAAACAAATAATGTCAGAGGAGCGATGTTTGTTCGGTTTAGAAGCATACCTGTCAGAAGAATAATTTTTCTTCTGATTCCTGGAGGAGGAGCCGTCTCTCTTTCTTTGATTCCTCATCTTGAGGAACTTCTTGAATTCACGGGTGATGAGGGAGAAATCTTCCTCAGACAACTCTGAGCTGGAGGAGCATGGCTCGGAGTCCTCCTCCTCATCCTTTTTCCCGGCACGGTAAGAAACCGCACCCTTGCCCTTCCTGGAGTGAATGGCTTTTAGGGCCACAGTCTTTTCCTTGGCTGCATCCTTCTCTGCTTCTTCTTCTGCTTTCCTGGTGTTCAGTTGAAGCTCATAGGACATCAGCTTCCCAAACAGAATTTGCGGGTCTGTTTCAGCAAGTCTGCCAAACTCTCGGATGTCGCAGATCTTTGTGTCTCATTCCTTAGTAAGGGACCTAAGGAATTTATCATTAAGTTCACCATCAGTGAACACTCTTCCATATCCTTTGAGGGCATTGACAATCTTGAGGAAGTTCTCGAAGGTGACTCTGATCTCTTCCTTAGGCCCTTGTCTGAAGGCCTCATATTTCTGGTTCAGGAGGGATCTCCGATCATCCCTCACTTCATCGGTGCCCTCCATTAGGATAATCATGCAGTGCCAGATCTCCTTTGCTGTCCTGCAGTTGCAGAAGTTCTGCATCATTGAGTCATCGACCGTGCTGACCAGAATGTTCTGCGCCTTCTTGTCAAGTCCCACCAGCACCATCTCGTCCTTGTCCATTTCAGAAATTTTCTTTGGCACTTTCTTGGTAGGATCAATGGTGGAGGCCTTAGTGGGGACATAAGGTCCCTCCTCCACGATCATGAAGAGTCGGGGATCGACCGCTTCCATGTAGAACCTAATCCTTTCCTTCCAGATAGGAAAGTTTAGCCTGGTGCACACTGGGATCTTGCCTGTGTACTTGAGTCCGTCCATAGTAGAAGTCTGCCTTCTTCTTGACATTAGTGGCAGGAACTTACTCAAGGCGTTAACCTATTTGATGAGTAACCTCCCTCTGATACCACTTGAAAGTCCACCTAGTGTCAACTACCTTCACCTATGGGGGGGGGGGAATAGGTGTCTTGCAGCGTTTTTGCGGAATTAAAGTCGTACCTGCACAAGAAAACAAAACAACACAGCACAAAAAGGACACAAGCAAATTATAGTGGTTCCCCGATTTGGGTACATCCACTTTCCCCCTTCGACCTATCTCCCAACCAGGAACGACTCGGTCACTTCACCAACAGGATTGAAATCCAATCCTTGCACTAACGGAAGGAACCCTTCCACACGTAGGAGTCACCACTCCCACAACACGGGTTGCACCCAACCCTTACAACTAGGGACCAATCGGTCAGTTACAAAGAAATTGAAAATAGATTGTATAAGAAATACAAACAACTTATGGAGAATAAGGTGTCCCTCTTTGTTCGACGACGTGTTCTTGAAGTCAACGAAGAGTCCACAACCCTAGATCTCACTTGGAGAGAATCTCCCCGAAACCGGCGGCGGCAAGAAGGGTGACAGCTTGGTTCTCGGGATCGGCGGCGATACGGCGTGCTGCGACTGTTCTTTGGAGATTCAAACTTCGTAGCAAAGCTAGAAAGATCTTCCAACGGTCACACTAGGATCGATCGTCTTGATTGATTCGGAAGGGGAAGGTTTTCCCGATCAACGAATCAAGAGACAAAGGATCTCTGGTTAGACGCCTGAGATGCAGTGCTTGGCTGAGCTTCTGTCGCCGGAAGATCTGGAAGAAACCACGATCAAAGCCGGCGAACTACTGGACTAGCGGCAACGGCGGCGGAGCTAGTTTTTCGCGATCTAGGTCACGTCGCGGCTCGACTTCTTTTTGAATTTCTTTTTCAAAATCGCTCTCTTCTGTGTTTTTTACTGTTCAATAATACATGTGCATTTATACATTAGGTTTTCAAGATGACCGTTGTGGGCCCCACCAACAAGAAACCCTTAGCCCGGTTCAAAACAGCGCCAGCGGCTGAGTCCGGTCCAGCGGGCTCCAGAAAATCGCCTAAGGCAAAATCGGCGAGAATCGAAGGTGATTCTCGACGATTCGGCGAGAATCACTAGTGATTCTCGCCGAATCACTTGGTGATTCTCGACGATTTAGACTTAGCGACAGATTTGCACGCTCTGATTTAGCCGGATAGAGTCGGCGAGAATCAGCCAGTGATTCTCGAGGATTCGGCGAGAATCACTAGTGATTCTCGCCGAATCAGCGAGAATCACTTGGTGATTCTCGTCGATTATTACTTAGACGATTTTTCGTCTTTCCACCCATGAGCTGCTCTTTGACCCATCCTTGCTCCTTGTCTGTTCATGCATTATCACAGCCCTGTACTTGAAAATAAGTACACTCCAATAGAGAGAGTACACGTAGGCCAACACACTGATCTGCTTAACGAGGGATTACGTCGCGCAGACCCGTGTATATTGAACTACCGTACCCTGACATTGGTGTGTACTTAGCGTGGAATAACTGCAAGCACAACTTAAAAGATTTCATCAAATACATTATCTATTTACCTTAGCTTGTTCAGGGGCTTCTTCAAATCAGGTACGTTGTGGATACAATACCCAACACGGTACTTTTGCGAAGCCCGCCGCGGGGCGGGCGAAGCCCGCCGTCGCCGGCCGGGTACTGTAGCGCGTAGCCATCGGGCCGGAGGCCCGTGCCTGTCACTCAAATGCTGAGTATGCTCCTCAACATTGCGTGAATACACCAGGACATCATCAATGAACACAATAACAAATCGGTCCAAGAAATCCTCAAACACCCGATTCATCAAATCCATGAAAGCAGAGGGTGCATTGGTTAAACCAAAAGACATCACCAAAAACTCATAATGTCCATGCGGTGAACGGAAAGTGGTTCGGGGAATATCTGCCTCACGAATCCTCAACTGGTGGTAGCCTGAGCGAATATCGATCTTTGAAAATACCGAGCTACCACGCAACTGATCGAACAGATCATCAATCCTTGGCAGGGGATATCTATTCTTAATGATTACCTTGTTCAATTCCCTACAATCGATGCAAAGCCTCATCGATCCATCTGTCTTCTTGTCTAACAAAACAGGAGCACCCCACGGAGAAGAACTTGGTTTAATAAAACCACAACTCAACAACTCATCGGGCTGAGTACACAACTCATCCAACTCACACGGAGCCATACGGTACGGTGCTTTGGCAATAGGATGAGCACCTGGCACGAGGTCTATCACAAATTCTATCTCCCTTTCAGGAGGAAGTCCTGGAAGACTATCAGGAAATATATTTGGAAACTCTCGCACCACCGAGACATCCTCAAGACGTGGTGTAACAAAAGCTGTTTCCAGAGCAGAAATAGAAACTAAAAACGCCTCGCAACCAGACTTTATAGCACGACAAACACGTACCGCAGAAATGATAGGGGAAACACTGTCCTGAAATCCATAGACGTTCATAGGTTGTCCGTCGTCTATCCTGAAATCCAATCGCTTAGCCTTGCACTGGATGACCGCATCATACTTGGACAACCAGTCCATGCCCAAAATCACGTCGAAGTCAGCAAGATCTAAAATCATCAGATCTGCAAAGGCCAGAAAATTGCCAAGATTAATAGGGCATCTCAGAACTCCTTGATTAGATATCACATAATCACCGGAGGGAAGCTTGATGTTGAAGGAGTCTCCTAATTGATCCACATTCAGGCGATGTTTATCAACAAATCTCCGAGCCACAAAGGAATGGGTGGCACCCGAATCGAAAAGAACGCGCGCCCACCTATTCCGCACCTTAAACTCCCCTAAAACCGTATCATACATAACAAAACGAACGATAACTAAGGCAACAACGATAAGTAATAAGGATAAATTAAACTGAGGCTAACCTGATATCACTTACGTAGAGGTTTGATCTTTCTCGCTGGTCATCATGTTCAGCTTTCCTTTCCCTTTATCCAGGTTTGGTGGCGACGGCAGAGCTCGAAGTGGGGCATGCTGCAGTGGGGACTGAGCCTGGGGGCACGAAGACTTCTGGTGTCCCTTCTGCCCACACTGGAAGCAAATCCTTTCTTTCATCCAGCAACGAGTCACATCATGACCCTTCCTTGCACAGAACGAGCACACAAGCTCTCCCTTGGGTGCATCTTGGATGGCGTGCACCAGCTGCTGCTTCAGGGTGGCAGTCCTCTTAAAACACCTTTCGTAGGGGCGTCCAGGACGACCACAGAAGCTACACACTTCCTTACTTTTCTTCTTCGAAGAAGGGCCAGATGCCCTGGACCTACCATCCTCAACACCCTTCCTTTTCTCTTTCCTCGCCGCAGCACCGCGGTTCTTGGCGTTTTCAATCGCCTCCACTTTTAAAGCGGCTTCCACTGCTTCGGCATAACTTTCAGCTCGGTAAGAGCATGCCAACTGCTGGACCTTGCTTCTTAATCCTCCAAAGAAATGTTTCACTCTACCCTCCGCAGAGGCTACCAAATCAGGAGCAAACCTACTCAGTTTGCTAAACTCGATCTCGTACTCGCTCACGGTGAGCTGTCTCTGCTTCAGATGCACGAAGTTATTCATCAGGCGGTCCTGCTCGACTGAGGGTAAAAACTTCTTCAGCAGCATCTTCTTAAAAGATTCCCAAAAACAGCCTTCCTTCAGACTCTCCCTTTCCCGAATCCACCAACTCTTTGCCAGACCTTTTAACTGATAGGCTGCAATCATCACCTTTTGGGCTTATAGAATTCCGGAATACGAAAACATCTCCTTGATGGAGATGATCCAATCATCTAAAATCATAAAGTCGACGCTCTTATCGTAGGTGGGAGGTCCCAACTGTTGGAAGTGCGATATGAAATTCATTTCTGGTGGTATATCCATTGGGGGCACCAGAGGAACAGGGGTATCAGGCACGACTTGGACCAAGGTAGGCTTTTGTACTAAAGGTTGCTGCGCGGGAGCGACAGACAACAAAGACTGAATTTGCGATTGCATTGCAACCACTTGCCTTGATAGAGCCTCGTTGCTCTGACGCAGACTCTCGATAATCGCATCACTTACGCATCTGATGACTCACCCTCCGACTGGGGAGTCGACCTCGTCGCAGGACGCTTTGGCGGCATTTCTAAAAAGTAAACGGACAACTCATCAAAATCCTAGCTTATAGCAAAGCCACACGACTAGTTCAGAGCATACTTAAAATATACTTGCTTATGCTGCAACTTGCTTTGGGATTTTATAATGATGTTATGTCCTACTTAGGATAATATCCTCTCATACTATTGTCTCTTGTGCCTATGATATGAATGCATGGATTCTTTGTTCTTATTTAAAATTATGTGTGCACATGTGTCATCATGTAAACCTTAACTTAGCACGCGTGCTTATGCGATGATATGCAATGTATGCAGTGCTATGCATTCTAGAAAGACCTTAATGTATGCATGAGCGGCGTACACATGAAATGTTATGCATCCCATACTACATAACATCATATGCAACGAGAAAATAAAACATGCTAATGGACACCCATGTGATGGTGGTTATGCATCCCATACTACATAACCGTTACATGTTGCCACCTATGGTGGATCCATATACAAACACATATTATGCATCTCATACTACATAATATGCCCCGTATACTTCTTATCATGCTATGAGTGTAGTGGCTATGCTTCGGCTCAGACGTACTGATGACACATCGATGTGTGTATGAAATGTCACTAAACAACTAACACTAATAAGGGAATGTTGCCCGACCAATTGTCAAGCAATCTCCCTCTAATACCAACTGTCACAACCCGCATTTTTACCGCATATAAAAACTTATCAGAGTAAGGGAAAAGGCGCGTCATGATTCCACGTCAGCAGGGGATAACTGCGGACGCTCAGGCAGACACCAACCTAATCATGAAGAAAGATTCTTTAAGCTATTTTAAGGAAAATCAGTTAAGTACAGTAGTTAGCCGTATTCCTCGGCTTAGTGGCTCGAGGTGGTGAACTTGTCCGCCAAATGAGTCTCCATTCATGAGTATGTCCAAAATCAATCAAATGAGTAGGAAAATCAATCAAACACATTCCCTCTCTCCACTTTTTCGTAGGTCTCCTTAACCTACTAAGGGAGACCTAAATCTAACACTGGGCCGCTCCTAAAAACAATGTTAAAATAATAGAATTTGAATCGGGTAGCCTGACCCGCCAAATGAATCTTTGCACGCAGTGTAGCCCCGCCAAAAATACAATTTCAATTATTGAATGTGCTTTGCTTAATATATACTAGAAACTATAACTTTATCCCACGATGTAGGACTAAATATGAGAAATATTTTATTATAAATTAAAAAATGGCAATAGGAGCGCGGCTGGGGTGGATCGAACCGACGACCGACTGTTTTTCAATGATGTGTCTTAACCATTAGAGCATGATAATTTCACGTTATATTTTATGCGCAGTTTATATATTTACTAATAAAACTTTTTTATCAAGTTAAATATCTTTTTTGTTTGCACACGCAGTTAGAAATATCTTTTTTATTTCCATTTTAACTTTTTTATTTGTACTAATATTATTTATAATCGCTGGTGCGGGTGCCGTCGCCGGCGGCGGGCGAAGCCCGCCGGTGGCGGAGCCGGGTACTGTGGCGCGTGGCCATCGGGCCGGAGGCCCGTACCTGTCACTCGTAAATATATATATAAATATATATGTTTATAAAATGTTCTGTCTAAAAACGGAATATTTACGCACGGGTGCGCGGAAGACGAAAATAAAGGTTCAGCATGGCTTCAAATCGAAAAGTAGCCAACATGAAAGTTGTAGATCTCGTCGAGGCGCACAAAGTTCATGTTAACCATTTCTCCATACGACATCGTTTTGATGCTGAAAAAAGCTCCCGAATATAGACTACAACGGACTACACGAGAACAAGTTTACGGGTACTCAAGAGGTAGAAAACGACTACTCTAGTCGGTAGAAACAGACACTCGAGTATCAATAAAAAAATTACTCGAGACAGAAATATAGTACTCGAGTAGGAGAAAAATCACTTGTGTAGGTATATAAATTCACTCGAGTAGTTAAGAAATGACTCGTGTTGGTATATAAATTCACTCGAGTAGTTAAGAAATCACTGGTGTAGGTATATAAATTCACTCGAGTAGTTGAGAAATCAGGCACTCGAGAGGCAGGAAATGAAGACTCGAGAAGTACTCGAGTAGTCGAGTAATATACTCGAGAGGCACTCTAGCAGAAGAATAAACCTTTGCAGAAAGAACATTTTTTTGCAAAAAAAATCCTTTAATCAAATTATACAAATGAATAGTGAATCACATTTTTGAATAGTGATATAATATTAAAATATTCATATTTATATATTTTTGAATAAAGAAACTACGAGATCAAAACGGAGGCCCAAACGCGTGCCGAATTAAATGAAATTCGCACCGTAGGCGAACACTGACGCTACGAACGTAACAGCGAAATCAAAACCAAAATCCGACAAGTCATTCCCGAGATATTAATCTTCAAAGTATGCGGAGAACATAAACAATCCAAAACTTCGATCGCGCGCCGAGACTCCAAAAATGCTTGGGTTGCGACGAAACTTGACGATCAAGTCCAAAATTACTTAACTTAAATTCCAAGTGCAAAATTTTCTCATTACAACAAGAATTCGGCCGACTCGATAGCACAGACGCGAAAATGTCTTAACGGCATTGCGTCGTCAACTCGACGTTAAAAGTAACGCCACAACGTCATAAATCTGACATTGCCCATTCAAATAAAATTATCTAAAAATCGAGGGCGTTACAATGAAAGCTTGGAATTTGTCAGCCATTTTCTTCTAGTATTGATCATGCAGGATAATTCAACTTGGCAGTCTCATTTTGCTGGTAATGCCTCCTCTTGAAGCAACATCAACCGATCCCTGAAATCGAGCATCAACACTTGACAGCCCGTGAAATTAGAGCATCAGCAGTTTCTCCTGATGTCACGGATGGCCAGACTTTTGAAAAATCTTGAGATGCTTGGAGAGAAATTTATTGTTTCCATCAGATGAACTCCCCAAAGAGGCGATATTTTTTCAAAGATTCCACAACAATTCATCATATTTGGACTACTGTATTATGTCTCCCTTTTATGAATTATTAGATTCCACGGATGAAACACAAGCACACATGAGAATAAAACAGTGGAAAGAAAACAAAGGTGGAAAACTCCAATCAGATTTTCTTATGTTGTATATACATCTCGTACAATTGTATATATATATAGATTACAGAAAAAATTGAAGCTCTTTAACCAAGGAAATGCCCAAAACATTAATTGGGGGTAGTTTCTAACAACTGAGATTAAACACAGTAACAGTAGGAAAACTTAATATGGGCAAAAGGAAACTGATAAGTGGGGACACCTAGAATTAACTTTCCAACATACTCCCCCTTAATTCGGATGTTGCCCAAGGTTTCGAACTCATAACAGGTGTCGCATTGTCGCTAGCTTTACCGTCGGCAACGCCTTTGTAAGAGAATCTGCTCGTTGCTCATCTGTGCGAACAAACTCCACAACGATCTGCCCTCGCTCGACACATTCACGAATGAAATGAAACCTCGTGTCGATATGCTTGCTGCGACCGTGAAATACGGGATTCTTCATTAGTGCGATGGCAGATTTGTTGTCAACAAATAGCTTCACTGCATCATTCTCATTCCCGGTTAGCTCGCCCAATAAACTTCTCAGCCACATCGCTTGCCATGCCGCCGCTGTTGCCGCCATGAACTCGGCTTCACATGAAGACAGGGCAACCGTTTTCTGCTTCTGTGAGTTCCATGATACTAAGCAATCATTGATGTAGAATTCCATGCCCCCGGTACTCTTCCTGTCATCATTGTCGCCTGCCAGATCACTATCTGAGTACATGGTAATCACCTCAGCAACTCCTCCTCTAGTATATACAAGACCATAACCCATAGTCCCTTTCATATACCTGAGGATCTGCTTGACCGCCTTTTGATGCATCTCTGTGGGCCTCTCCATGAATCTGCTAAGAACACCAACGACAAAGGAGAGATCCGGACGTGTGTGAAGAAGATACCTGAGGCACCCAATAACACGTCGATACTCCGTAGCATCCACTGGTTGTCCATCAGGATCATTGAATAGCTGAGATCTTGGTTCCATAGGAGACATGGTAGGATGGCATTCAAACATCCCGAATTGGATCAACACATTCTTGGCATAAGCTTCGTGTTTAATTGAGATACCATCTTCTCCTTGTTTGACCTCAATCTCGAGATAGTAGTTGAACAATCCGAGATCACTCATCTCGAATTCGGACAACATCTACCGTTTGAAAAATGCGATCGTGCCTGGATCTCCTCCGGTCACGATGAGGTCATCGACATATACACCGACGATGACTCCTGCTTGGCCTGCTCCCCTTATGTACAAAACTTGATCTTGAGCACACTTTACAAGGCCGAGCTTTTTCAAGCTTCTATTAAGTCATATGTTCCAGGCTCGTGGCGCCTGCCGGAGCCTGTAGAGCGCCTTGCACAATTTGAGCACAAAGTGCTCCTTGTCCTTTACTGTGAATCCCTCCGACTGGGCAACGTAAACTTCTTCCTTGAGCTCCCTATTCAGGAAAGCAGACTTGACATCGAGGTGGTGAACTTGCCAGCTGCGATTGGTAGCAATGGAGAGAATGACGCGCACGGTGTCGAGTCTGGCCACCGGTGCAAACACCTCCTCGAAATCAATTCCTTGTCATTATACATACCCCGTCGCGATGAGCCTTGCTTTGTGCTTGATCACGTCTCCATCTGAGTTCTTCTTCAATTTGTATAGACATTTGAGTCCTATTGTCTTGTGTCCAGGCGGTAGCTCCGCGGGGGACCAAATCCCATTCTTCTCAATGGACTCTATCTCCTTGTCCATGGCGTCCTCCCAGACTTGCTGCCCAGCAGCCTCATGGTAGCAGGATGGATCCCCCGTCTCCACGAGCATGGCCTCTTCTCTCATGTCCTCCTCGTCAAGTTGCACTCTTCGAACATCTCTCAGGATGTCGTCAATGTGCCTGTAACGAACATGTCCTTCATCATCGGAACTGCTGGTCCCTTCTGTCAGCGGCGTGGAAGATCATTTGCTAGTGATTCAACGGCCGTTGACGCCGCCAGACCGGTGGGGGATGGGGATGACGCTGTTGTGCATCTCATAACACTCGTCGTGGTTGCTGTCCCTCCTGATGACACCTCGCCGGCCAGCGGAGCTGATGAAGAGGCATGAGCTCTGGTTGATGACTCTCCTGCAAGACCTCCTGTGGGTGGTGCAAAGTTTCCCTCTATAGGCTCTCTGATGCATTCTTCTTCAATGAAGAAATCAGGAGGGTCCCTGACGCCAACACCTATACTCCAGCACCACTCCACTTGTTCCTCAAATTTTACATCCCGACTTGCATGAATTTTCCCGCGTCGTGGATCAAACAACGGTGTGACTTGCACCCTTCCTCGATGCCAAGGTACACCATTGACTGGCTTCGGTCATCGCGTTTCTTCAGGTGTGGCGTGGCCACCTTCACGTGTGTTGTGCATCCAAACACACGAAGATGTGCCAGATGTGGATTTCTTCCGTTCCAGGCCTCGAGCGGAGTCCGTTCGCCCAACGCGTTTTTTGTCAAACGGTTTAGCAAGTACACTGCATGCCATACTACCTCTCCCCAAAACTTTCCTGGCACGTTCATACTTTTGAGGAGGGACCTCACCATCGCCATCACTGTTCTATTCTTACGTTCCACCACGCCGGACTGATTTTGGAGTCCGGGAGATGGCTGCTGCGATGGGGCAGGAGTGCAAGGAGCCTGCGGACTGCTGGCGGTCTGTGCTTCAGTGTTTGGCAGACGGGGGTTTGCGTCCGCCATGCTCGCACTGGCCTTTGATGGCTTTTGGACTTGGTCACACTCTGTGCCAAGTTCATGGTGTCTGCCGTATCCGCCAAGTCCGCTGTGACCGGGCGGACTGTTGCTATCTGCCTTTGGTCGTGGACTTGTGGCGGATTGAGGTGTGAGTCTTGCGGACTGCCTCGGGTTGGTGCAGACAGCCATTGAAGGGGGTTGCTGTCCAATGGTAGGAAGCTTTGCGGACTGATGCCTTGTCCGCATAGCTTGGGCGGACTGAAGTGGGTTCGCCAATGTTTGCCTTGCTCCTGGCGGTTTTCCTTGGTATCCGTCTATGTCCTTGCGGACTCGGCGGACGGTGTTTTCCTATCGCGCGGGGTGGGGCGGTGTCGCTATATCTTGGGAGGTGACCACACTCCTCACCTTGCCTATAAATAGGACCCCCTTGGCAGGTCTACAGTAACCTGAGTAACTTGAGTGAACAGTAAGTTGGGTTGGGCGAAGTGCGGTGGTCTCAGTTTGTCAGTCCGCGCGGATTGTTCAGTGCTGACGTTTGCTGTGTGCAGGTCGCGCGGGTAGCTTCAAGGAGCCAGGAGTTTGTCTTTGACTTCGGTCAAGTACTTGGAAGTGTGCGGTCTCTGCGGATTCAGCAGGAGGTCGCTCTGCGGCTTGTCAGTTCTGTTTCATCTTTGCCAGGTTCAATAACCTGTCCGTCGACTTCAGGCGGGTAGGGGGTGTTCCTTAGTTCAGCTTCAGCATGAGATGAATAACGGTGTGTCCGCGCGGCCTCGCGGCTTCGGCGGACTCCGTGGCTATTCAGCGGATTGCGGCTAAGTTCGGGCGATCTCAGCGGACTCGGCAACCTCGGCGACCTCGGCGGTCTCGGCGGACTCCAGTGCTGTCCGCCCGACTTATTTTTTTGTGCTTTCTGTTTACAGCTGTTATACTAGCGAAATCATGTCTCGCTATGTATGCCTCGTGTTGTAAAGAAGTGAATGCATAAAATACCTGCTTGTGCTTCCATTGTTTATTGGGTTTAACCTTTGTTCCTTGGTTTTCCGCTGGTACAACGTGAGAACTGGGTAGTTCCGAAGATATTAATTTGGCGTTTGGGCTATCTTGCTGACCACGTTGAGAAAATTTAACATGGTATCAAAGCGAGGTTCAGTTGCGTGAGCGGAAGTCAGCCAGTGTTGTTACTCAGTGATTGAGTGGTGATCAACCTGTGTTGTTGCTCGGAGCTGCTGAAAGGTTGCCAACAAGTGTTGCAATGGAAGGGAGCTTTGAAAGAGGTCAGGGCATTGAACTCTTAACGCCGACTAACTTCAAGAAGTGGAAGTCGTGTATGAAGAGCTATCTTCTTGGCGAGGAGCTGTGGGAAGTCGTCGGTGGTGACGACAGGCAGGAAGTCACTGTTGCTTTCGGTACTGCTGAGCAGGTTAGGCTCTGGAGAAGAACAAATGCTAAGGCGGAGTTCATTCTGAAGAGAGCCGTGTCTCCGGAACTGTTTGATCATATCGTTGGATGTGAGTCGGCTGCTGATATTTGGACAACCATTGATGAGTTGTTCAATAGGAAGAATGTGGCGCGACTTCAGTTCTTGGAGAATGAGTTGGCCAGGGAAACTCAGGGAGACCTTTCCATCTCCAAGTACTTCTTAAAGATGAAGAGCTTGTGTGCTGAGCTGTCGGCACTGAATCCTGATGAGCCTATCGCTGAGGCTAAGATGAAAAGGCACATTATCCGCGGCTTGCGGAAGGAGTATGTGGCCTTTGTTACATCTGTTCAAGGGTGGGCTACTCAGCCGTCTTTGCTGGAGCTGGAGAATCTGCTTGCATCGCAGGAGAGCTTGGCAAGGCAGATGGCTGGAGTGAACCTGAATTAGGAAGGCATCGAAGCTCTCTTCTCAGGAAAGAAGAAAGGATGGGAGGAGAAGAAGAAGAAGAAGGTGCATGTCATTGGTGAGAAGGAGACTTCATCTTCATATCAGCCGGAGAGGAGCAATGCTCCTAAGGACTGGAATAAGAATTTGAAGTGCTACCGGTGTCATCAGCGAGGGCACTTCAAGCGGGACTGCAAGGTCAAACTGCAGCCTGGGCATGCTGCGGGAAAGGAGGAAGCTTGCTCGAGAAGTGAAGAAGCAGAATGAGGCGGAGCTTTTATGACGGGCACTTGTGTCCGGGCCTTGTCTGCTGAGGACTTCAACGGCGAGTGGATCGTGGACTCCGGGTGTGGTCATCACCTCACCGGAGACAAATCGAAGTTCACCTCCATGCAGGCTTACTCAGGTAATGAAGCTATTATCACTGCTGATAATACTGTTTATGCAGTAGAGAAAGATGGGGTCGTGTCTTTGGGTAGTGATCAGGGGCCACTCACGTTAAGGAGTGTGTATCACGTGCCGGGCATGAAGAAGAACCTCTTCTCGGTGACCAATGCGGTGGACGCTGGGTATCACGTTCTGTTTGGGCCAACAGACGTGAGGTTCCTTCGCAACGTATCAGCGGTTAAGGCTGATGTTGCTCATGTTGGGAGGAGGGTGAAGAACTTGTTTGTTCTTTCCACCAGTGCTTATGTTGATAGAATGAGAGCCAATGATAGCGCTGCTATCTGGCATGAGATGCTGGGGCATGTTGGCATGGACAAGCTTAAGGCGATGGCGAGTAGAAGTCTGGTGAAGGGGTTGCCGAAGTTGTCCTCCTTTGGTGATGGGCATGTTTGCGCGGGCTGTCAATACGGTAAGGCACATCGCCTTCCGTTTGATAAATCACAAACAAGGAGCAAGAAACCATTGGAGTGTATTCATGGTGACCTGATGGGACCGCCGGTTACTGCCAGCCTTGGTGGAAGCAGATACATGCTTGTTTTTTTTGATGACTACTCAAGGTATACTTGAGTGTACTTCTTAAAGGAGAAGTTGGAAGCCTTCCGTTTGTTTGTGGAGTTCAAGGAGTTGGTAGAAGGCCGGCTTGGTTTGCGGATTAAGAAGTTTAGAACTGATAACGAGGGTGAGTTTATCTCCTCCGAGTTTTCTAACTTCTGCAAGAAGCACGGGATCCAACGGGAGCTTCCTTGTGCTCACACTCCACAACAAAAAGGGGTAGTGGAGCGGAAGATCCGTCATCTGACGGAGACCTGCAAATGCTGGCTTGATGCGAAAGATATCCCAAGGTCCTTTTTGGCGGAGTGGATGTCATGTGCTGCTTATGTTATCAACCGGATGCCACTCAGCCCTATCAACATGAAGACTCCTCTTGAGCTGTTGCTGAAGGAGAAGCCAAGTGTTGGACACCTTCGGGTATTCTGTTCAACTTGCTACGTGCATGTCCCGGATGCTTCACGGACAAAGCTGGATGCGAAGGCAAGGAAGCTTGTCTTTGTTGGCTACGATGAGCGGAAGAAGAGATGGAAATGCATGGACCCTGTGACGAAGAAGTTCGTGGTGTCAAGAGACATTGTCTTTGACGAGCTGACGTCATATGGAGGTGGCTCGGTTGAGCTAACTAGAAGTAGCAAGGTTGATGAAGCACCGGTGGCGGCTGTTGAAGGCTTGGAAGAGGAGCTTGCTGTTTCACCAGCAGCTCCTATTGCTTCGAACTCCGAGGCTGAGCCTTCTGGCTCAGGAAGCAGGGGGAGCACTGCTCAATGCTTGCCCCAGGTAGGAGTGGAGCCCGAAGAAGCAATGGAAGCAGTGAGTAAGGAGCCGTTTCTTCGGTGATCGAAGAGGGTGGTTAAGCCACCGACTCGGTACTGTGATGGGAATCCAGTGAGCTTTGTCTCCTGCTTCTTTGCAGGTCCTCTGGATGAGCGAGAGCCTGCAAACTTCAATGAGGCCACTGGAGTGAAGGAGTGGGAAGATGCCATGAAGGAAGAGATTGATGCTCTGAAGAAGAATGAAACCTGGGATCTTGTGCCCCAGGTTGATGGCATTACTCCGGTTACTTGAAAGTGGGTGTATAAGTTGAAGAAGAAGGCTGATGGGAGCATTGATCGTTTCAAGGCTCGCCTGGTTGCTAGAGGATTCTCACAGCAGTATGGAGAAGACTATGTGGAGACATTCAGTCCAGTTGCGAAGATGACTTCAGTAAGAGTGGTGATTGCCTTGGCTGCTAGTAAGGGATGGAGGTTGTGGCAACTCGATGTGAAGAATGCCTTTCTTTACGGAGAGATTGACAAGGACATCTTCATGGATCAGCCGCTTGGTTTTCTCTCTGAAAAGCATCCGGACTATATCTGCAAACTCAGGAAGGCTCTCTATGGGTTGAAGCAAGCTCCTAGAGCGTAGTATGGGAAGATTGCAGAGTACTTGCAATTCTGTGGATACCTTGCTTCCAACTCGGATTCAAGCTTGTTCGTCAAGAAGAAGGGGCAGCTACGAGTCTTGGTCCTGCTGTATGTGGATGACATGATCATCACAGGGAATTCAGAGGGGGAAGTAGCAAGGCTCAGGGCTGAGCTTGCTATACGCTTCGAGATGAAAGACTTGGGAGAGTTGCATCACTTTCTCGGTCTGGAAGTGGAGAGGAAGGAGTGCGAGGTTCTCATTAGCCAGAAAGGGTATGCTGATCGCATTGTGAAGCGGTTTGGCATGGGCGAAGGGAAGAAGTGCTCTACTCCACTGGAACCTGGGCTGAAGCTTCGACGAGATGAGGGAAGGGTTCTTCCTGATCCCTTGGTGTTCAGGGCTCTTATTGAGAGCTTGATTTATCTGACGATTACAAGGCCGGATATTGCTTATGCTGTTGGCCGAGTAAGTCGGTATATGGCTGAACCAAGGCAATCTCATCTAGTGGCGGCAAAGGGAATTCTGAAGTATGTCAAGGCTTCTTCTGATATGTGACTCCTCTATAGAAGGGACTCAGAGTTTGCATTGCTCGGGTACACGGATGCTGACTATGGCGGTGATTCGGATGATCAGAGGTCTACTTCATGTTATGTGTTCACTTGCGGTTCAGCTAGCATCTCGTGGTGTAGCAAGAAGCAGGACTCGGTGTCGGTTTCAACCACGGAGGCGGAGTATAAGGCTTCGGCCTTGGCTGCTCGGGAAGCCATTTGGTTGAGGAGGCTTATAGAGGATGTTCATGAAGAAGTGCAAGGGCCTACTTTACTCCGGGGTGACAATGAGAGTGCTCTCAAACTGGTTAACAATCCAGTGTGTCACGCCAGGACCAAGCATATAGAGATTGATCACCATTTCATCAGGGAGAAGGTGTTGGAAGGATCTCTGCTGGTCGGGCATGTTCGGAGTGAAGATAATCTTGCTGACATCTTCACGAAGCCACTGTCGAAGGGGCCCTTTGAACGCTTGCGCAGCTTGTTGGGCTTGGTCACCACTTCCCACTTCAAGGGGGAGTGTTGAAATTTGTGAAGTGGAAGTGGTTGACGGGACAGGCCGGGCGGCCTGGGCGGACAACTTGGCGGACTAGGCGGACTGGGCGGACTGTGATGTGCGGCCTGGTGGAAGGTCTAGTAGAAAGCCGACTGTCTTCTGAGCGGGTTGTTGCATGGAGTCCGCGGATTATGTGGCCTGGTTTCTGCGGATAGGGTGTTTGCTGATTGGCTTTGCCAAGGAGCGGCCTGAGCAGATGGAGGCTTGCGGACTGGTGCATTGCTCAGTGGCCGCGGGTGCAAGCTTGTGCTGATAGGAGGGTTGGCTCATGTTTGCGGGAAGCTTGCGGACTGGCGTGTCCGCGGTGTGGGCTATTGCGGACTGAGCTTAGAGCTTGGCTGAGGCCTTGTCGAGCTCTGGTGGTACAGCAGGTGCTTTGCTGTGAAGGTCTTTGGCGGACTGATTTTGGAGTCAGGGAGATGGCTGCTGCGATGGGGTAGGAGTGCAAGGAGCCTGCGGACTGCTGGCGGTCTGTGCTTCAATGTTTGGCGGACGGGGGTTTGCGCCTGCCGTGCTCGTACTGGCCTTTGATGGCTTTTGGACTTGGTCACACTCTGTGCCAAGTTCATGGTGTCTGCCGTATCCGCCAAGTCCGCTGTGACCGGGCAGACTGTTGCTATCTGCCTTTGGTCGTGGACTTGTGGCGGATTGAGGTGTGAGTCTTGCGGTCTGCCTCGGGTTGGTGCGGACAGCCATTGAAGGGGGTTGCTGTCCAGTGGTAGGAAGCTTTGCGGGCTGATGCCTTGTCCGCATAGCTTGGGCAGACTGGAGAGGGTTCGCCAATGTTTGCCTTGCTCGTGGCGGTTTTCCTTAGTATCCGGCTAAGTCCTTGCGGACTCGGCGGACGGTGTTTTGCTATCGCGCGGGCTGGGGCGGTGTCGCTATCTCTTGGACGGTGACCACACTCCTTACCTTGCCTATAAATAGGACCCCCTGGCAGGTCTACAGTAACCTGAGTAACTTGAGTGAACAGTAAGTTGGGTTGGGCGAAGTGCGGTGGTCTCAGTTTGTCAGTCCGCGCGGATTGTTCAGTGCTGACGTTTGCTGTGTGCAGGTCGCGCGGGTAGCTTCAAGGAGCCAGGAGTTTGGCTTTGACTTCGGTCAAGTACTTGGAAGTGTACGGTCTCTGCGGATGCAGCAGGAGGTCGCTCTGCAGCTTGTCAGTTCTGTTTCATCTTTGCCAGCTTCAATAACCTGTCCGCCGGCTTCAGGCGGGTAGGGGGTGTTCCTCAGTTCAGCTTCAGCAGGTGACGAATAACGGTGTGTCCGCGCGGCCTCACGGCTTCGGCGGACTTCGTGGCTATTCGGCAGATTGCGGCTAAGTTCGGGCGATCTCAGCGGACTCGGCGACCTCGGCGGTCTCGGCGGACTCCAGTGCTGTCCGCCCGACTTGTTTTTTGGTGCTTTCTATTTACAGCTGTTATACTAGTGAAATCATGTCTCGCTATGTATGCCTCATGTTATAAAGAAGTGAATGCATAAAAGACCTGCTTGTGCTTCCATTGTTTGTTGGGTTTAACCTTTGTTCCTTGGTTTTCCGCTTGTTCAACGTGAGAACTGGGTAGTTCCGAAGATATTAATTTGGCGTTTGGGCTATCTTGCTGACCACGTTGAGAAAATTTAACAAAGAAGAGTGGTCAATCTTGGAGGACGTGCCCTCTGGTGTCACTGGCGGTGCCATCGTGGAGGAGGGAGAGCCATCCGGCTCATGGGGTATTGTTATAGGAATGAGCTGTTGCCATCTTGGGCCTTACTAGGTCTAGCCATTGGAGACGGTGGTGTGGCGGTGCAGGATTGGTGCACATGTGCACTTGGTCTCCACAGTGCGCTCTCTCCGGTGGTGGTTATGGGTTGAACATCAAACATCAAAGTTGAAGGTTCCGATGAACCTATTGCATCTGCCAGATGGGTTGCAGCCCAGAATCAGATTTTATCACGGATAATGCGTTTCCGGAACATCCATTGTGTATTCTCTCGATGGTCATTTCTTTACTTGATTTTGTATATGTTTGCATTTTTATTGTTGATTATATAAACTGCGTGGGTGTCAGCATGTTAGCTTATTCCATGTGTTTTTTTGTTTACCATGTGTTAATTGTAGCAGTGCTCATGCATTGTGTACCGTATTTTACATCTGTATTAGAGGGAGGTTCCAAGTAAGTGGCAGATTGGACGTTCCAGTTTTAGTTTTGGGTCAACAGAAGGTGACAACATCGGTCTGCTCTCTATCCTCTCAGATCTAATCCATAAATTAATCAGATTGCCTAGATGTATAGAGGACAACAATGGCAGCGAAGAACACAACATTAGCCAGGTATTCGTTGGAGAAATCTGATGGTAGTGAGAATTTCCGCCTATGACAGATTTAGGTCAAGGACATGATGGTTGAGCAGGGGTTGTGTAACACTCCGATTTTCCCACCATTGAAAAACAACAATTCTGGTTTTCCGAACTATTGCTGGCGATAGTGATATTGCTCGGCGATAATGTGTCACATGGTAGATAACCACGTGTCAGCTGCTCGTGCAGTAGTTGATGAGCAATGCTGACTTGGTCGAGCGACTACCGCATGAGATATCTCCTGGCGATAGCTTTTAATCAGATCTCTTAATATAAATCTGGTTATCCATTCTTTTTGGCTTAGAGATCAGGTGGCTGGGATTAATTTCGCGATTGTTAACTGGTTGATGACATTACACTCTTCTCTCTCTCTCTCTATCTCTCTATCTCTCTCCAATTTGAGAAAAGAAAAAGGAAGGAGGATAGGGAAAAAAGGAGAAAGGAGAGGCCTGAAAGCAGCCTTTGGAGGAGCTTTTGCGCTTGGAATCGTGAGCCAACGGTAGATCCATGGAGAGGAAGGTGCTGCAAACCCCTTTGTCCGGATCAACTATGAATTCATAGCTTCAAAACGATTTTCAAGGGTAACGACTCTCCTTCTGAACACCAGGACATGCTTGTCCTTTTAATTAGCATAGTTGCATGAAGGTATCTCCATTAATTAGTGGGAGGTGAAGCTTTCAATTGGTCAATACAGAGTATCCTCGATAGAAATTGCATATAGAGTCTGGATCATTGCACGTATATAGGCATGTTGCGTGAATCCCTTCTGTGACATGTTAGTACGGATTGATGGTCTTTGATTTGCGTGATGAAGAAGACTCCGTGGAAAATGAGTAGTTTTTGTGATTTGGGGTGTACAGGTTTCTTGAGTAAGTATCAGAGATGATCTCGAGGAAACACCTGAGGTTGCAACAAAAATAAAAGTTCTATTGATATCGCTCACGATAATGTTATCGCTGGTTATAGCTCCTAGTGAGCTGTTATGGTGGATATGAAGCCCAAGTCCCGGGGATTAGGTTCGTAGCATCAAAAGCTAAATGGCCTGTTGTGCCCGGCTTGGTATCCTTGTGTGCCGACCATGAGAGATAATGTTGGTTATCGTGTTAACTGGCCGAGGTGAAGACATACCTACATCGTGACAGCTTAATTCAGACAAATTTAGCACATGTAAAGCTAATCCAAACTCGTCCCATTTTGGTAGGTGAAGAGGTTGATCCATGGTGCACCTTATGGTCTTGGGCGGGGTCGTAAGACAAGGTGGCATTTACGACAAAAGCTTAATGACCCTCTAAGGATGGTAGTGGTACTTGAATGTACCTTTGCTGAAAGTGTGCCATGAGAGCATGAGACATGTGGATGTACGTTCCAACATTTATAATGGTTGTGATCTCACATGTGTACTAGCGATCCACCCGATCGAGGGACACGGTCAGTAACGCAAATAACATATATTTTCTTTTTTAAACCTAATTTCATAAGTCTTTTACTTAAAGTAAATGCGAGGACGAGTCGCCTGAGCATCTGCAGTTGTCCCCTGCACGGCGTGGCATCACGACGCGTATTTTCTCTCACTCTGACATATTATTTAATGCGAAGAAAATGCGGGTTGTGACAGTTGGTATCAGAGGGAGGTTTTGCAAGAGGGTTTGATGGTTTTGGTTTTGCAAGCCAGTCGAACAACTTTCCCTTAAGCAAAACTCTAATCGTATCAATTCATTGCATACACACATCGATATGTCATCAATAGATCTTTATGAAAGCATGAACACTACACTCATAGCATGATAAGAAGTATACATGACATATTATATAGTATGAGATACATAATATGTGTTTGTATATGGATCCATCATAGGAGGCAACATGTGACGGTTATGTAGTATGGGATGCATAACCATCATCATATGGCTGTCCATTAGCACGTTTTACTTTTTCGTTACATACAATATTGTTAGAAACGAACAAAAAACAAACCGGAAGTGGTTTAACAGAAACTTTATTATCCCAAAAAGGTATCAATTCCAATGGTATAGACTCCCTTTTATAGAATAGAGGAGATGAGAGAGATTACAAATAAGCAATATGGGACTAAAAATTTACAAGTATATGCGGCTTTACAAAATGACAAACCGGACAAGCCGTGCGGTTAGACAAACTGGCTAACCGCCCGACCACAACCAGGATGAGAGAACAAGCACCCCAGAGAGCAAGTCGTCACAGGAGACAACTAGACCGCTCGATCTCCAAGTCGTCTGAGACAAGCCGCCTGACCGCTGGGACACCAAACTGCAACAGCCCAGCACACAGACCGGCTAGGAGAAACTGCCAGACCGCCCGGTCTCCGAATAGCAACAGACTGCCCAGTCTCCATCCTGCAACACTCCCCCTCAAGCTGGAGCATAGATATCAATCATGCCAAGCTTGTCACAGATGTAGAAAAAGGAAGCGGACACCGGCTTGGTGAAGACGTCTGCCAACTCGTTGTCGGAAGTGACAAATGGAGTGCAAATCTGCTTCTTCAATATCTCTTCCCGAATAAAATGACAGTCGACTTCTATGTGTTTTGTTCTCTCATGAAAGACCGGATTTTTGGAAATATATATCGCGGCCTTGTTGTCACAGAACATAGGAAGAGGATAGTTGTAAACCTCTCCTAAGTCAAGCATGAGAGCCCGCAACCATTTCAACTCACATGTAGTCGACGCCATACTGCGATATTCCACCTCTGCACTACACCTGGAGACCACAGACTGTTTCTTGCTCTTCCAACTCATAAGATTTCCTCCAACAAACGTGCAGAAACCTGATGTCGATTTGCGGTCCCCTTTGTCATCAACATAACTTGAATCAGAGTACTCTTCAACCCGTATGTGACCATTCTTTTGAAAGAGGAGTCCTTTCCCTGGTGCTGCTTTAATATACTCTAATATCTTCAGGGCAGATTGTAGATGACACTCCCTAGGAGCTTGCATGAACTGGCTCACCTTGCCAACAACATAAGCGATGTCGGGCCTGGTTACCGTGAGATAAATGTGCTTGCCCACCAGACGCCGGTACCTTGTAAGATCGGATAGAAGAGGCGAGTCATCTGTCTAAGTTTTGTCTTCTCCAGCAGCCATAGGACAACGGGCAGGTTTAGCACCAGTCAATCCTACCTCCTTTAAAAGATCAAGAGCATACTTTCGTTGGGAAAGTACCATGATGTTAGGCTTCCTAGAGATTTCAATCCCTAGAAAGTATTTCGGGGACCCCATATCCTTTGTGACCAGGTGTTGACGAAGGTGTTTCTTTGTTAGCAATACCACATCCTGATCATCACCTGTAAGAAGAATGTCATCAACATAAACTGCAAGAACAACCAGACTAGAGGCGGTTTTCGGAACAAACAAGGAGTGATCTGCTGAGCTTCTCGTAAAACCAATGGCCGCAACAATGCCACTGAACTTGTCAAACCAGGCATGAGGGCTCTGCTTGAGGTCATAAATAGCCTTCTTTAGCCGGTATACTCGTGTATCCCCCTGAGAAACATACCCAGGAGGTTGCTCCATATAAATATCTTCCTGCAGATCACCGTAGAGGAAAGCATTCTTAACATCTAGCTGCGAAATGAGCCAATCCGTGTTGACAGCGACAGAGAGAAGGACCCGAATGGTGCTGAGACGAGCCACAGGAGAGAAAGTATCAAAGTAATCAACACCATATGTCTGAGTGAAACCTTTGGCCACCAGTCGGGCCTTGTAGCGATCCACGCTACCATCGGGACAGAATTTCACAACAAAGACCCAACGGCAGCCAACAACATCCGTGCCCAAAGATGGGGGAACCAGGGTCCAGGTCCCCCGTTCAGTGAGGGTAGCAATTTCCTCATCCATAGCAGTCTTCCAATGAGGAATAGTGAGAGCCTCCTGGTAGGTGCGGGGAGTGGCGGTTTCAGAGATAGCCAATGCAAATGTCCTGCGAGAAGTAGTCAGACGATCATATGAAACAACAGCAGCCAGCGGGTGCTGGGTACATGTCCGTACCCCTTTGCGAAGAGCTATGGGTAGATCCAGGTCGGCATGTTACTCAGCAACCGGAGCATACGTGGCGGAGAGAGCTGGCCCGGGAGGAGAGAGCGACAGCGGCGAAGAGGAGGGAGATGGGGGAGAAGAGGCGGGAGAGGGTGGAGATAGTGGAGATGGTGGAGATGGTGGAGATGGTGGAGGTCGCAGAACAGTAGTAGGAGCAGAGGGAATTGTAGGGTTGTGGTGATCAGTAGGATTAGCAGGAGGAGAAGAGGAAGAGAAGTAAGATGCATTTTCAAAGAAGGTGACATCCGCAGAGACAAATTGCTTGCGGGTAACGGGGTCAAAACAACAATAACCTTTCTAAGTGAGAGAGTACCCTAGAAAGATATATTTAGTGGACCGCGGGGAGAGTTTGTTGCGGGTGGCATAGGGAGCATGCACAAAGGCTGTGCAGCCAAAGATACGAAGAGGAAGAGGAAAGGGTTCTTTGCCCGGATAGAGAATGGAGAAAGGAGTTTGAAAACGGAGAACGGTGGAGGGAATGCGATTGATGAGATAGCAAGCGATGAGAACAGCATAGCCCCAGAAGGAGCGAGGGACACACATTTGCGTGAGCAGAGTGCGAGCGACATCAAGGAGGTGACGGTTTTTGCGTTCCGCTACTCCATTTTGTTGGGAGGTGTAAACACAACTGGTTTGATGAATAATCCCATGTTGCGTGCAGAAAGAGGAAAAAGCTTGACTGAGATATTCTTTTGCATTATCCGAGCGTAAGATTTTAATGGAGATATCAAACTGAGTTTGAATGGAATTGTAAAAGGATGTCCATACATCAAAAAGTTCAGAGCGGTCGCGTAAGAGATATACCCAAGTACAGCGAGAAAAGTCATCAATGAAAGTGACAAAATAAGAACTACCCCGACCAATGGTAAGGGTAGGAGCAGGACCCCAGATGTCGGAGTGAACAAGATCAAACAGATGGGTAGAACCACGATCTTGTTTTGGAGGAAAGGGGGAGCGGTGATGCTTGCCAAGTTGACATGCTTCACAATTAAGAGGAGGATGATGTGGAGGGAGGTGGGGCAGAAGCTGGTGAAGAAGCCGGGGAGGAGCATGACCAAGGCGAAGATGCCATTGGAGAAGATCTGTAGAGAAGGAGGAGAAGGCGGATAGAGCAAACACGTTGTCGAGGAAGTAGAGGCCGCCGCTCTCAGTCCCAGAAGCAATCGTCCGTTGGGAGTCCGGATCCTGAAAAGAACAAGAAGTAGGAGTGAATGTGACGAAGCACCGTAGTTGCTTGCATAAAGAAGTAACCGATAATAAATTGCAAGGAAACAAGGGCACATAGAGGGTATCTGCCAGGCACAGAGAGGGAGTTACTTGAACCATGCCAGTCCCATTGACCGGGGAGGGAGAGCCATCAGCAACGATGACCGGGGGCAACTGATCATGTGTTTCTAGATGAGAGAAAAACTGAGGATTGCCTGTCATATGATTTGTAGCACTAGAGTCGATCAACCATCATCCACGAGTAACAGTGTGCGCACTATCAGAAGAGGTGACCACCAAGGCGGACAGCTTGGAGGTGGAATCCATTGAAGAGAGACGATGTGAAAGTGCAAGTTAGATTTGGAATACTCTAGACGGGGGGGGGGGGGGGGGAATAGAGTATTATGCTCACTAAAAATTTTTTACAGCTTTTGCTGTAATCCTAGGTGAACAGTTTAGCAAATAAAGAGATATGCACAACAACCTAATAAATCACAGAACAACACAGCTAAAATAATAGAAAAGGTCAACCAGACGACACAAGAAATTTATAGTGGTTCCCCAACCTGGGTACATCCACTCTTCTACCACCCTGGTAGGAATCCACTCAGGTTTTTGATCAGGTGCCTGGCACCAATGAGCTTTTGTTTAGGTGCTCAAAAACCAAAACCTCAAGTCTTTTGGTAGGAGACTTGCAACCAGGAATAATTTTGAAGGGAATTAAAACCCTGTACAGAGGATGGAAAAAGGGTGATGAGGTCTTCTCTTTCTCAATAACAACTGAGAAGACTTGTGGATTGATGTTAGCAGATTGCTCCCCCTGAGGTCTTGAATGGATCAGGAATTCTGGAGCACTGCTTCAGGGTGACAGGTCTTCAAAAGCTTGAGTGCCTGGACCATAGATTGCTTCAGGAACTTCCTTGACAAATAAAGTAATTTGTTGTCCTTCTGAAGTTGTCCTGAGAAATGAAAGAAGAAGACTCTTGATAGTGATTGAATGTTCTTCTTCTTCTTGATGAAATTATTCTCTGGTCTATGCTGATTGCAGTAAAACTTTAGATTTCTGTAAGACTGTTCTTCAGTGTAATGTCTGTATGTCACTGCTTGTGTTGTAGTACTGCTTGATCTTTTTCTATTCTGACTTTTTACTGACTGGAGAACATTCGGAATTTGAATCCTTGATCATTAATTGCAGTCGGCCTGGGAAGGAAGCGGCAATCAATGATTTCCCTAACTGTCCCATGGAAAAACGGCAAGAAATAATCCATGATCAATGCGCGTTCTAACTGTAACATTCCGAGAGGATTGGGCATTAATTACTCAGGATTCATCGCCAAGAAACGGGATGGAAAATTGGAGAAGACCTAGTCTAGAATCGTCAAACGAAGAATAGGAATCGTCGAGCTGAGTTCACAGTTCGCCGAGCTGAGCTGATGAGTTCGTCGACCAGACAATAATAATTTGTCTTCAAGGGAGTCTTGTCAATTTTGCTTCAATCTTCGTCGAACTGACAATCTTCATTCGTCGAGCTGAGATTCATCATTCGTCGAGCTAAGATCCAAATTCATTGAGTTGAGAATGATTCTGGACTTGTAATCTGAGAAGTCTCTGACTGAGATGGATTCAAATCGTAGAGCAGAAATCGTCGAGTAGAGTACTGCATTCGTCGACCTGAGAGGTTGACTTCGTCGACCTGAGAAGTTATGAACTTGAGGTCCAAGTTCGTCGAGCTCAGAATCTTGTTCGTCGACCAAAGCCTGATGTTGGACTTAGAAAAAATCTGGAGTTACCCTGACTTTAGCTTGTTGAAGAATCTCAGTCTTCGTCGAACAGAGAACAAAGATCGTCGAGCTCAGCACAAAGAATTATCTCAAGATCGTCGAGCGCAGAATACCTTTCGTCGACCTGAGTTTGACGAACGTCGAACTCATTTTACTTAGTCTTGAAAACTTCTAAGTCTGGAGTCTCTGATGGTCTTGTTGAAAGCTGGTCCATCTGAAGTTGAACCTAAGGACTTGGCCTAGACTCTAGGACACAAATTTGACCCTGGCTATACATGGTGGGTCATATCCTAAGCTAGTGAACCTAGCCCAAATCAACTAGGGATCCAACAATCTCCCCCTATTTGGGTGAGGTCACTAAGAGACTCAAAACAGATAAACAAAGCAAGAAAAGAAATATATCTGAAAGAGAATTACTAACACATGCATCAGATATATATACACATAGGCTTTGTTTAAACAAATAACACAGTTTGAAAACAAATGCTGAAAGAAATTAAAACAAAGATAAAGATTACTTCTTCTTCTTTTTCTGCATAGACCTGTCTTCTGTTGTCTTCTCTCTTGGCTTTTTGAAGATGATTTCTCTGTTTGGATCTAGAGCCTGTGCCTGAGTCATGCTCATGTTAGCTGCCCCAATGATCTTTAGTGATGTAGCTCTGGGGACAACTGCTTCAGGATGGAGCTTCATATAATCATCAACATTGAAAGTTTGTTGCCTTTGCAAACCTTTTTAATTCTTCCTTTCTGTACTTTAACATAGTTGTAAAGCCTGAAATGTCTTTCCCTCTAGCTTTGGCCTTATTAATCAATGAAAGACCAATGAGTTCCTGGAACCTATCCATTCTTGCAGTATTTGCAGTTTCAGGATCTTCAAATGGAATAGGAGGAGAGTATGGTCTTTTAGGACTGTCAGCCTTCTGCTCTTCAGATATATGTTGCTTTTGCTGCTGATGTTGATTTCCTGAGGATTGTTGCCTCTACTGGCTGCTTCTAAAGGATCTCCCTGAATGTCTCTGATAGGTTTGCATGGGGGCAGATCTCTGAGAGCTAGAGCCAGTGGCACCAGCTGCTGGAGGAGGAGGAGGTGGATCTTTTCTATATCTGTGGACTGGTGGAGGAGAATATCTCCTACTTCTTTTCCTTTCCTTTTGCTGGTTCATTGATAACCACATCCATGCAGACATTCCCTTATAAGGAGTAACATTATGCAAAATATAGTAGGGAGTGTCAGCAGTGGGATTTGGCTTAGGAGCAGGAGGAGGAGCCTTCCTTTTCTTTGACAACATTTTCTTCTTTTTACTAGTAGCATCTTCATCTGAATCATCATCATCATCATCATCTTCATCTTCACTGCCAGAACCCTGAGGGTTATCATATAAAGCATCCAAAGCTTTCAAAGCTTTATCATCAATAACAACTTTTTCTGTAATAGGGGCAGAGAAGGAAGTTTCAACAACTGGAAGTTCAGCAATAGTGGAGGAAGAAACTATACAGGAATCAGAAGCAATTTGGACAGAGCTTTCAGCTACTGCCTTATTCTCTTCTTCAATATCAGCCAGGATTAACTCATCCAGATCTGGCATAGGTGAATCATCCATAACAAAAACTGATACTGAGACATCTTCTGGAATAACTGAAGATGTTGAAGCTAAAGCTGGAATAGCAAAACTGTCACAGAGTTGCTTAGCAACTGCTAGACTTATTGGAGATGTATAGGGATCAATAGCCAACTGTGGCTTAGTAAAGTCTTCTGGAAGAGACTACATATACATAGTATCAAAATTTTTCAACAAAACAATCAAATTTACTGTGGGATTTAAATGGAAATCACCAACAGATTTTATTTGCTCTGGTACTGACTCATCTAAGTCACTGTCAGTATCCATAAAATGAATCAATTCAATCAACTCAGAATCAAATTCTGGCAAAAGTTTTGCATCTGAAACTGCTGCTGCTTCATCTGCATCTGCTGCTGCTGTAGAAGGAACTGCTGCTATGACTGTTACTACTGTTGCATCTACATCTGCTGTAACTTCATCACTGAGCATCTCCCCCTGCCTGGGTTCATGAGAACCTGGAGCCAGGCCCCTGAATGAAGAGGGGGCAGCAGAGAGGAGAGAAACTTTGGCAGATAAAGAATTAATAGAATTCACAAGAGATGCAATGGTCTCTGTGATTAGGGATTTGATGAGGGGAGTGAGCAGGGATATGATGGTTGATATAGTGGGGGATTCTAAGGATGGAGAGGTAGTGGTTGAAGGTAGACAAGTGGATGAAGGAAGGGGAACAGATGGAGGGGATAGAGGTGGAATAACATCTGGTATGGTGGTGTCTGAGGGTAGGGTATAAGATGGGATGGAGGATAAATGTGGTGGAAGGGGAGACTGAGGTGGTGGAAGGGGAACAAAAGAAGGAATGGGAGAGGAAGGGAGTTGTTTTGCGGGAAGGGGTGCTGGAAGAGATGGTGAAGATGGAATGACCTCTTCTGCAGGGTGGGGAGTGGCCTTCATAGCCCTGGTGCTCTCAGAAGTTGGGATGGAGGAGGAGGAAGCCTTGGATGGCTTGGTGATCGTCCTCTCCCATCTGCCAAATAAAGCGCAGGTGAGGCGCTTGCTGGCATTGATGAAGATGGTCGGGGAGACCATGACTTCACCAGCCTTTTCTTGAAGGAAGATCCCCAAGATTCTTCCAAAACAAACCTCTTTCTTACTATTCTTCTTCTTCATCAAATCAAAGAAAATCTTACCCCAATTAACTTGACGCTTGTTGACCACGGCGCACATGACAAGGAATTGCTGTCTTGTGATGTAATCGTGCGCCGAGTGCTTGCCCATCAGCACTTTTCCCACTATGTCCGCCAAGAACTGGTAGGCGGCGGAGAGTTGTTTCTTCAACAACTTGTTAGGGTTGCTTCCATAAAATCCCATCAGATTCAGCATTGAAGTAAACTCTTCAGAATCTATATCCAGATCGTCTTCTCCATTCACCAACCCAAAGATTTCAGATAGAATGGCGGGAGATAAAGAAACAGCATTACTCCCGATATTTCCTGTCAGGACATTTTCCTCAGAAACAGTAGAAGTGTATACCCATTCTCGAATTTTAGTTGCATGCAGTTTAATCCTTCTGGTCATAAAGTCCTTGAGACCAAGTTCTTCTAGTAATTCCAGAATGTAGAGAAATATTGGGTCAGAATGCTGGAAAGAATCAAAATCCATATCGAATCCGGTGTCGAATTTCATGGCAGCCAAGTTGCTTGCTAGAATCGCCATTGATGACCTGCAAGAAAGACAGAGAAAACGACGATCAAGAGCAAGAGAACTGAAAGCGCGGGACGGAGGTCGAAGAAAACCTAAATATAAGGTTTTCCAGAATATGAATTGACAATCTCCGTTCCACGAAAAAGAAACAGTTCTTCGAACTGAGGTCGACGAAATAAATTATAGACAAATAATTCGTCGATATCATTCAGAAGAATCGAACACAGTTCGTCGAACTCCGTTCGACGAAATATCTTCTAAAGCAAAGTTCGTCGATCTCCGATCGACGAAAATTGTTTCCACACATAGAGAATTCGTCGATCTCCGTTCGACGAGCATCTCCTAAACTTTCCCTAATTCGTCGAACTCCGTTCGACGAACTCTGGAAAATTCGTCGAATGCAGACAGAAATCAATTTAACTCTTCTCCATTGATCATTCCCAGTTGATTTATAAAGAACAGATGATTTTTCTCATCCAAGGGTTTGGTGAAAATGTCTGCTCTCTGTAAATCAGTAGGAATATGGATTAGATTAATTTTCTTTTTGTCTACATTATCTCTAATGAAATGATGTCTTATATCAATATGTTTAGTCCTACTATGGTGAACTGGATTCTGTGCTATAGTAATAGCACTAGTGTTATCACAAAATAATGTTGAATTATTTAAGTTGACACCATAGTCTAGGAGTTGGTTTTGTATCCATAACATTTATGAACAGCAACTGCCAGCAGCCATGTATTCTGCTTCTACAGTTGATGTAGACACAGATGTTTGCTTTTTACAAAACCAGGAGACAAGTCTCATACCTAGGAACTGGCAAGTTCCAGAGGTACTCTTCCTGTCCACTCTACATCCAGCATATTCAGCATCTGAGTATCCAGTTAACTCAAACTCTGACTCTACAGGATACCAGAGTCCTAGATTAGGACAACTCTTTATATATCTCAAAATTGTTTTTAAGAAAATAAGGTGAGATTCTTTAGGGTTCACTTGGAACCTAGCACAAAGGCATGTGGCAAACATGATATCAAGTCTGCAAGCTGTTAGGTATAATAGGGATCCAACAATTGCCCTATAATGTTTCTGATCTACAGGTTTCCCTGCTGCATCAGAATCAACAACAGCATTGGTAGACATAGGTGTTTTCATTCCTGAAGCATCACCCATCCCATGTAACACCCCAGTTTTGAGAGAGGGTCGATTTGCGTTTCTGGAAATTTTTGGTTTCTGGAAGGGGGCACACGGCCTGCGACACGGGCGTGTCGCAGGGCGTGTCGAGCCCGTGTCGACACTCTGCCCGGGGTGTCGACACTTTCGCTCGATAATGTGTCGAGACTAGGGCACACGGCCTGCGACACGGGCGTGTTGCAGGGCGTGTCGAGACTGTGTCGACACTCGGCCCGGGATGTCGACACTTTCGCTCGATAGTGTGTCGAGACAAGGCACACGGCCTATGAAACGGGCGTGTCCAAGGCCGTGTAGGTCTGTAGATGAACTTCAGTCGACGATGTTCACTCGACGAGTGTCGAGAATGGGGCACACAGCCTGTGACACGGTCGTGTCCCGCTTGGTCGACGATCTTCGCTCGACGTTTTTCTGCGGTGTCGACACAAAGGCTGTCGACGAGTGTCGAGACTTGGCACACGACTTGGTACACGGGCGTGTCCTAGGCCGTGTCACTTCTCGGGTTGGTTTCGGGGCCATGTCGATGGAGGCACACGGCCGGCCACACGGTCGTGTCATTGGGGACACGGGCGTGTCGGATCGAACACGGGCGTGTAGGATGCCCGTGTGCTGTTCCAGGCGCGTCGATTTGAGATGACGAATGAGGCACATGACCCTGGACACGGGCGTGTGCCAGGCCGTGTTCGGCCCAGGTCTTTTATTTTTCTGTCAGATCGTGGCCTTTTCTTTCCCTGGTTTTAGGATCTGATGGTTCAGATCATTTCTTTAGGAGTTAAGCCCGAGAATAGGGTTGAAAACCCTCATTATTCTCCAAGCATTCTCTTACTAAAGATCTAGAGAGAAGTGAGAACAAGGAAGAAGGAGAAGGAGAGTTTGGGCTGTAGGAGAGGTTTCGGTGCTCCAAATCGCGAGCCGAGTCCAGATCCGTGGAGGTTAGATCGTTGTAAAGGTTTTCATCCGGCTATTTCGCCATGGCAAGGAAGAGGAGTCGGAAGGTAACGACATTTCTCCTCTCGGTCTTAGGATGCATGTCTTTAGCATCTTTTCTTTCTAGCTTTTGGGCACCAAACTCTCAAATGAGAGGGGTTTTGGTTTGCCAAGGTTCAAGAGGAACCTCCGGGTTAATTGAGTCCGTCCCCGACATATTTTGCATTAAAGATCCGCTACGTTAGTGGATTAGGCATGGTGGGTGAAGCCGTTGTCGCGACCGTTAGTCCGACTCAGTGATGTTATATACAAATGTTAAGGATTCGTAGAGATTTCGTTGCGGCAAGACGCCGTTTGTGATGTGGTGATGTTTTCCCCTTTTTCTCGAGTGAGTACGTGTAGTCGGAACCGGACAAGGTTAGATTCTCATGGCGGTAGATGTTTTCCTTGGTGGACAAGGTTAGCTCCGCATGAGTTGGAGTTGGTTTCCTTGGTGTGCAGGAACGCTGCAGTACAAATGAGGGACTAGGGTGAAAGTGTCTTGGTTTGTGATGTGCCAAGGCGTGGCTATGTCTCCGTGGTCGGCTGGCTATCCCGTGACGCTCACGTCATGTGCGGAGAGTGTCCCGGCGAGACTAGTCCCCTTCTGTGAGACTGACGAGAAAGCCAAGCATGGAGTCAAGCCCGGGCAATGAGGCCATGAGCGGGTGGGGTCCGACAAGGCTTCTTAGAATCGGTCAGTTTTGTGTTTGTTGGAATCCTGACATGAGACGTCAGAGCTTGTAGGCAAGCTCGGGTCTAAGACCTTGAGCGGGTGGGGCCTTGACAAGAGTTCCATGAGGCAGCCTGTGAGCCGTTGGGGGAAATGGTGACCCCCTTTGTTTGCGGCTTTATTCCAATGGGGAATCGTTGATTACCCATATGATGTGATGATGTGCTAGATGCATACGAGTTAGGGTGCCTTGGGTGAAACCCAAGTTATTGCATACATGATTGCATAAGTAGGCCCTTTTATTATATGCTCAATCAGTAGAGAACATGTATGATGTGTGTGACATCCAAGCCTGTTTCTGTAGTTACTTTTCTTGCTTATGATTATTGCATACGAAGTGCTAACTTGCAGGTTGGAGGGGTACCCCAGGGTCCATTAGGGGCGGCCGGGAGGAGATGTGTTGTTACACAATTTGAGGTCAGCCTTTGCTGACCCACGTTACTAATAAATTTTACAGGGCAAGGATCGCATGCAGGAGCTAGCTCGCCGGCCAGAAAGGCCTAAGCCTCATGAAGTGCTTTTATTTTTGTAGCTTTAATTATATGATGTTGTATGTTTGAGACTCTTGTTGTCCGGCTTGCATGCCGAGGTAGACTAGGAGTGCTACGCACATTCATGACTGCTGTATTTTTTTGATTTTGGACACTTGCTGTAAGGTCATAAGGCCATTTGTTTTACTCTTCTTGTAGTGGATAACTTCTAGTCTTGCTTTTGTTTCCGCTGTGTTGTGCAAAGTGTTTTGAGTGTGGGTAGCTATATCAACTTATAATACTAAAGCTGTGGCGTCCGTATGTTGTGGGGCCCCAGACGGACCCATATTATACGTTCATTACAGGGGAGGTGTTACAATTTGGTATCAGAGGGAGGTTAGATTCAAGGTCAATGCGTAGAGAAGTTATCCACATAAGAGTAACGCGGGACCATGAGTGTCCTTATGCTTAAGTCTGGAGATTTGAGACTGATTCCTTGTTTCTTGTTTCTTGAAGAGTGCAAGCAACGAGGCGCGAACGTCGAGAGCAAGAGAAGAGCTTTCGGCGAGCAGTACTACTGCTCCAGGTCTTTTGGGCACGGGTGTAAACCAGGCCGACTTCTGCCGCATGCTTGCAGAAGCGATGGTGGCAGCCCAAGCGGCAGCAGCAACTCAGGTAGCAACCCCTGCTACACCGGACATGACGACGGTCGTGCCAGGAGGAGAAGCCAGGCAAGTGGAGCCTTTGGCGGAGAGGGTAGTTGTCGAACATGGAGACCGACACTTGAAATATTTCCTGAGCTTCCATCCCCCGTCATTCAAGGGAGTTGGTACGCCAACGGATGCGGAGGATTGGTGGGTTTGCATTCAAGAGCTTCTGAGGGCGGCAGAGACGCCAGAAGAAAAGAAATCTGAGTATGTGGCGTTCATGTTGGAAGGAGACGCCAAGTTATGGTGGGTGAGCCATAGCGGCCGCCAGTTGGGACGCACCCCGTCGGTGCAAGAGTTTGGGGATGCTTTTCTTAAGAGGTACATTCCCGTTTTGACACGGTTGGCCCTTCAGAGGCAGTTTCTACATTTAATGCAGCGAGACAAGACGGTGGATGAATATGTGCAGGAGTTCACCCGTTTGGGTCGTTACGCGGGAACGACGATGGCAGATGATGTAGAGAGGGATAACCTCTTCTACCAGGGGCTGAGGGAGAATCTGAGGCAACTCCTCATCTCCATGAAGAGGGCGGGATTCAATGAACTAGTTGAGGGTGCCAGGATCTTGGAAAGTTATTTGGAGCGAACCCAATGCCGTAAAGGTTTTACTCCCAAGCAAGGGGAAGGGAATCCTTCCCAATCCCATGGAAAGTCTGAAGGGAGTAGGTGGAGGAAGAAGCCTCACACTTCCAGATCCGGTGAGAAGAGTAATTGGACGCCTGAAGGTTCTCACTCTAGGGGACTGCCGACGTGTTACAACTGCGGTAAGGTGGGGCACATAGCTCGTGTTTGCCCCCAAGGAGGAGCGGGGCAAGAGGCAAGGCAGGAGCAGACTGTGCGCTCCGGCCCCAGTGCTGCAGAAAAAGGGAAGATGGCGGAGTCGAGCGCTTCTCAGTTCCAACCGGTGCAACCATGAGCTTACAACCTTGTACAGCAAGAAGCGATCCGCCAAACCGATGTGATGACAGGTATGAAGAAAATTTAAGTTGAAATTTTGTGCTTCATACTTTTAGACCCCTTTTGTGTGATGTCTATGTTGTAGGCTTCGTATTAGTTTCCGGATACCCCGCTAGGGTATTGTTCGATACGGGGGCATCGCACTCTTTTCTTACGGAGAGCTTCATCCGGAGAATAGGAGTTGAGTCTTTCTCGGCGGACGCGGAGTTGAAAGTGCGCATGCCTAATGGGTCATCCATGACCACTGGGGCCAAAGGGCGTATCTGTTGGGAGCTAGACGGAGTTGACTTCATTTTGGTAGCAGCGAGTTTACCATCGGTTGAGTTTGATGTCATTTTGGGCATGGACTGGCTTGCAGAGCAGCACACCAGTATTGATTGCCTATCTAAGGTAGTGACTCTAAAGAGCAGAGGGCAGGCGGAGGTCAAATTTGAGGGCCTATGTGGAGTGGCCTGTTCCCTGATTTCGGCCATGCAGTTGATGCAGGCGGTTAACCAGGGTGGTGTAGCGCTTGTAGCGTTATTGGAGGTTTGTCTCTCCCAGCTGACTTTTGAGGAAGTGCCCGTTGTGGTAGAGTTCAAGGATGTGTTTCCGGATGAACTTCCTGGAGCGCCTCCTCGGAGGGAGATCGATTTCTCGATCGAGTTAGTGACGGAGGCTAGGCCGGTGTCACGTCCTCCGTTTAGGATGACACCAAAGGAGTTGGCAGAACTCAAAGTGCAGTTGCAGGAACTGTTGGTGCAAGGGTATATCAGACCCAATTCTTCGCCGTGGAGTGCGCCAGTGTTGTTTGTAAAGAAGAAAGATGGTAGCATGGGACTGTGCATAGACTACCGAGAGCTGAATAAACTGACCGTCAAGAATAAGTATTTGATTCCTCGGATAGATGACTTGTTCGACCAGTTGGTAGGGTCAGTGGTGTATTCAAAATTGGACTTGAAGTCAGGCTATTATCAGCTGCGAATTCGGGATGAGGACATACCCAAGACTGCCTTTGGTACAATGTATGGACACTTTGAGTTTATGGTGATGCCGTTCGGGCTGACGAACGCACCATCTGTGTTCATGGATCTTATGAATCGGGTATTTCGGGAATACTTGGATTCTTTTGTGGTTGTTTTCATTGATGACATCTTGGTGTATTCCAAATCGGAAGTGGAGCATGAGACCCACTTGAGAGTGGTTTTGCAAGTGTTGAGGGAGAATCATTTGTATGCAAAATTCTCCAAATGCGAGTTCTGGTTAGAGAAGGTGGCATTTTTGGGCCACGTGATTAGTGGGGATGGGGTGGCAGTGGATCCAACAAAAGTTGAAGCCATTAGAGATTGGCCGGCTTTGAGGACCGTGGCGGAGGTCCGAAGTTTTCTTGGACTAGCCGGGTATTACAGGAGGTTCGTGGAGAATTTTTCGCGGATAGCTCTACCCCTCACCTCACTAACTCGTAAAGAACATAAGTTTGTGTGGACTCAAGAGTGTAGTCAAGCATTTGAGGCACTGAAGGAGAGACTGATGATGGCTCCAATCCTAAGTCTACCGCAAGGGACCGAGGGATTTCAGATCTTCAGTGACGCATCGGGATGCGGTTTGGGTTGCGTTTTGGTGCAACATGGCAAGGTGATAGCTTTTGGGTCTAGACAGCTGAAGCCTTACGAGAGGAATTACCCCGTCCATGACTTGGAGTTGGCGGCGGTAATTTTCGCGTTGAAAAAATGGCGGCATTATGTTTATGGTGCAAAGGTGGAGATTTTCACGGATCATAAAAGCCTAAAGTATCTCTTTGATCAAAAGGACTTGAACATGCGACAACGCATGTGGGTTGAGTTTCTTGGAGACTACGAGGTGGCAATTCAGTATACGCCAGGTAAAGCCAATGTGGTGGCGGATGCTTTGAGTAGAAAGTACTCAGGGCAAGGGAATTGGATCGAAGCTCATGATGAGCAGTTGGTACGGGAATGAGAGTCCCTTGGTTTGGAATGTGTTGAGAGAGGCGAGTCCAGCGTTGCTCGGTTGAACTGGATCGAAGTGCAGAACGACTTGACCGACCACATTCGGGAAGCGACTCAGTTGGATGTGGAGTTTCAACCATTTGTGTTGGAGGCTCAAACGGTCGAGAGCAGCGCCTGGGAGATGATTGATGGGATTCTGAGGAAGGACGGAAGGGTTTGTATACCGCAGTTCGGCAAACTCCGTGAGGAGTTGATGTTTGAGGCTCACTTCGCAAAGTACTCCATTCACCCGGGCAGTACAAAGATGTACTTGGATATGAAGAAATCCTTTTGGTGGCCAGGGCTGAAGCGGGACGTAGCTTTGTATGTGAATCGTTGCCAAACTTGTGCTTTGGTGAAGGCCGAGTGTCAGAAGCCGGGCGGGTTCCTGAAACCCCTTCTAATCCCTGAATGGAAATTTGATGACATCTCCATGGATTTTGTGCATGGTCTTCCTAGATCGCAGCAGGGTAATGATGCTATTTGGGTGATCGTGGATTGCCTAATCAAGGTGGTTCACTTCATCCCAAATCGGAAAGAGGACAGCGTGGAGAAGCTGGTGGAGTTATATGTTCGCAACATTGTGCGACTGCACGAAATTCCTAAGAGCATAGTCAGTGATCGAGATGGACGGTTTACATCCAAGTACTGGAGACTGGTACAAAAGAGCTTGGGCACGAAGCTAAAGTTCAGTACGGCGTTTCATCCTCAAACTGACGGGCAAACGGAGAGAACAAACCGTACTATGGAGGATATGTTGAGAATGTGCGTTCTTGACTTCGGCAAGAAGTGGGAGGATCATCTCTTCATGGTGGAGTTCGCGTACAACAACAGTTTTCAAGCAAGTATAAAAATGGCGCCATACGAAGCTTTGTATGGGAGACGGTGTCGAACACCGATGTCTTGGGCAGAGGCGGGAGACACCAAAATTTTGGGAAAAGAGGTGGTAGTAGACGCTTGTGAGTTGGTACGGACCATTCAAGAGCGTATGAAGGTGGCGCAAAACCGACAAGCAAAATACTTTAATGCTCGTCACCGGAAGTTGGAGTTTGCGGTAGGTGATTGAGTTTATTTGAAGATCAAACTGTTCAAAGGCGTCTCATGGATCCGCCGACATAAGAAGTTGAGTCCAAGGTTTTTGGGGCCTTTTGAAGTTATTGAACGGGTGGGAGAAGCAGCCTATCGGTTGGCGTTGTCTGCGGAGCTGTGTGGATTGCATGACGTCCTCCACGTCTCCGTTTTGAGGAAAGCCTTGGTGGAGGATAGTGTGGTGATTGATTCGGCATCGGTGCCAATTGAGGAAGACTTGAGGACGCGAGTCCTTCCCATTGCTATAGAGGATTCGGAGACTCGGCAGTTGCAGAATAAAGAAGTTAAACTCGTGAAAGTCCGATGGGACAACTGCGATCGAGAGGAGTTCTCTTGGGAGCGAGAACATGCCACACTAGAAGAGTATCCAGAACTCTTCATTTCAGGTACAAGTTAAGTTTTGTACCCTTTTGTTTTGTAATTTCAGGACGAAATTCTGTTAAGTGGGGGAGAGTTGTAACACCCCAGTTTTGAGAGAGGGTCGATTTGCGTTTCTGGAAATTTTTGGTTTCTGGCAAGGGGCACATGGCCTGCGACACGGGCATGTCGCAGGGCGTGTCGAGCCCGTGTCGACACTCGGCCCGGGGTGTCGACACTTTCGCTCGACAATGTGTCGAGACTAGGGCACACGGCCTGCGACACGGGCGTGTCGCAGGGCATGTCGAGCCCGTGTCGACACTCGGCCCGGGGTGTCGACACTTTCGCTCGACAGTGTGTCGAGACAAGGCACACGGCCTAGGACACAGGCGTGTCCAAGGCCATGTGGGTCTATCGACGAACTTCAGTCGACGATGTTCACTCGACGAGTGTCTAGTGTCGAGTGTCGAGAATGGGGCACACGGCCTGTGACACAGGCGTGTCACAGGGCGTGTCCCGCTTGGTCGACGATCTTCGCTCGACATTTTTCCACGGTGTCGACACAAAGGCTGTCGACGAGTGTCGAGACTTGGCATACGGCTTGGGACACGGGCGTGTCCCAGGCCGTATCACTTCTCGGGTTGGTTTCGGGGCCGTGTCGATAGAGGCACACGGCCGGCCACACGGCCGTGTCATTGGGGACACGGGTGTGTCGGATCGAACACGGGCGTGTCGGATGCCCGTGTGCTATTCCAGCCGCGTCGATTTGAGACGGCGAATAAGGCACACGGCCCTGTTCGGCCCAGGTCTTTTATTTTTCTGTCGGATCGTGGACTTTTCTTTCCATGGTTTTAGGATCTGATAGTTCAGATCATTTCTTTAGGAGTTAAGTCCGAGAATAGGGTTGAAAACCCTCATTCTTCTCCAAGCATTCTCTTACTAAAGATCTAGAGAGAAGTGAGAACAAGGAAGAAGGAGAAGGAGAGTTTGGGCTGTAGGAGAGGTTTCGGTGCTCCAAATCGCGAGCCGAGTCCAGATCCGTGGAGGTTAGATCGTTGCGAAGGTTTTCATCCGACTATTTCGCCATGGCAAGGAAGAGGAGTAGGAAGGTAACGACACTTCTCCTCTCGGTCTTATGATGCATGTCTTTAGCATCTTTTCTTTCTAGCTTTTGGGCACCAAACTCTCAAATGAGAGGGGTTTTGGTTTGCCAAGGTTCAAGAGGAACCTCCGGGTTGATTGAGTCCGTCCCCGGCATATTTTGCATTAGAGATCCGCTCCGTTAGTGGATTAGTCAGGGTGGGTGAAGCCGTTGTCGCGACCGTTAGTCCGACTCGGTGATGTTGCATACGAACGATAAGGATTCGTAGAGATTTCGTTGCGGCAAGACGCCGTTTGTGATGTGGTGATGTTTTTCCCCTTTTTCTCGAGTGAGTACATGTAGTCGGAACCGGACAAGGTTAGCTCCTCGTGGCGGTAGATGTTTTCCTTGGTGGACAAGATTAGCTCCGCATGAGTTGGAGATGGTTTCCTTGGTGCGCGGGAACACTGCAGCACAAATGAGGGACTAGGGTGGAAGTGTATTGGTTTGTGATGTGCCAAGGCGTGGCTATGTCTCCGTGGTCGGCTGGCTATCCCGTGACGTTCACGTCATGTGCGGAGAGTGTCCCGACGAGACTAGTCCCCTTCTGTGAGACTGACGAGAAAGCCATGCATGGGGGCCCGGGCAATGAGGCCATGAACGGGTGGGGTCCGGCAAGGCTTCCTAAAATCGGTCAGTTTTGTGTTTGTTGGAATCCTGACATGAGACGTCAAAGCTTGTAGGCAAGCCCGAGTCTAAGACCTTGAGCGGGTGGGGCCTTGACAAGAGTTCCATGAGGTGGCCTGTGAGCCGTTGGGGGAAATGTTGACCCCCTTTGTTTGCGGCTTTATGCCAATGGGGAATCGTTGAGTACCCATATGATGTGATGATGTGCTAGATGCATACGAGTTAGGGTGCCTTGGGTGAAACCCAGGTTATTGCATACATGATTGCATAAGTAGGCCCTTTTATTATATGCTCAACCAGTAGAGAACATGTATGATGTGTGTGACATCCAAGCCTGTTTCTGTAGTTGCTTTTCTTTCTTATGATTATTGCATACGAAGTGCTAACTTGCAGGTTGGAGGGGTATCCCGGGGTCCGTTAGGGGCGGCCGGGAGGAGATGTGTTGTTACACAGTTTGAGGTCAGCCTTTGCTGACCCACGTTACTAATAAATTTTACGGGCAAGGATCGCATGGAGGAGCTAGCTCGCCGGCCAGAAAGGCCTAAGCCTCATGAAGTGCTTTTATTTTTGTAGCTTTACTTATATGATGTTGTATGTTTGAGACTATTGTTGTCCGACTTGCATGCCGAGGTAGACTAGGAGTGCTACGCACATTCATGACTGCTATATTTTTTTGATTTTGGACACTTGCTGTAAGGCCATAAGGCCATTTGTTTTACTCTTCTTGTAGTGGATAACTTCTAGTCTTGCTTTTGTTTTCGCTGTGTTGCGCAAAGTGTTTTGAGTGTGGGTAGCTATATCAACTTATAATACTAAAGCTGTGGCGTCCGTATGTTGTGGGGCCCCGGCCGGACCCATATTATACGTTCATTACAGGGCAGGTGTTACATCCCAAACTTCTGAATAAGCTCTTTAGCATACTTAGCTTGGGAGAGGAAGATACCATTAGGGAGCTGCTTCACTTGGAGACCAAGGAAGTAGGAAAGCTCACCCATGCTACTCATCTCAAATTTGGAATGCATGAGGTCAGCAAACCTCTTGCATAATTTGGGATCAGTAGACCCAAAGATGATGTCATCCACATATATTTGTACTAACAAGATTTGGTCCTTATGATGTCTAGTGAAAAGAGTTTTATCTATGGTTCCTCTTGTAAATTTATGCTCTAAAAGAAAGCTTGCTAAGGTCTCATACCAAGCTCTTGGAGCTTGCTTTAAAACATAGAGAGCTTTATGCAATTTAAATACAAAAGAGGGTTGAGTTAGAGAGATAAAACCTGGAGGTTGTTCCACATAAACCTATTCTTGAAGCACTCCATTCAAGAATGCACTCTTGACATCCATTTGGAAAACTTTGAATCTCCTGTGAGCTGCATAGGCAAGGAATATTTTTATGGCCTCCAACCTTGCAACAGAGGTAAAGGTTTGGTCATAGTCAATTCCTTCCTCTTGCCTATAGCCTTGAGCAACAATCATAGTCTTGTTTCTCACAATGTTTCCTTGAACATCTAGCTTGTTCCTGTAGACCCATTTGGTTCCAATAATTGGGTAGTTATGAGGTCTTGGAACCAAGTTCCAAACTCTACATCTCTCAAACTGATTTATTTCCTCTTGCATTGCAATGATCTAGTGGGGATCTTGTTCAGCTTCATGGATGAAGAGATGTTCAATTTGAGAGAGAAAACAGGCATGCATCAAGTCTTGGTTGAGTTGATGCCTTGTCTGTACACCTGCTGAAATGTCTCCAATCACTTGAGATCTGGGGTGATCTCTAAGTGTGACAAGATCAGTTGGTGGAGTTTGTTCAGTAACAGCTTCTGTAATTAATTCCTCTTGGGGAATGTTATTAGCTGTTGAGGGAAGTTCAGCCACTTCCACTTGAATCTCTTCTTCACTGTCTTCAGCAATCTGTGGAGAAGGATGAGTTGATACCTCTTGGGTAAAGTTTAGTCCATCCATAGACTCACACAATTGTGGAACCTGCAAAAAGCTATTGGTAGAAATCTCTTTCTCCTTATAAGACATGTTAGCTTCATCAAAAGATACATGGACTGATTCTTCAATTTTAAGAGTGGATTTATTAAAAACCCTATAGGCCTTGCTTACTTGGGAGTATCCTAGAAAAATCCCTTCTTCAGCCTTAGCCTCATACTTTCTAATGTATCTTTTGTTGTTTGTGTGAATGTAACAAATACAACCAAAAACTTTAAAGTATGTGATTTTAGGTTTTTTCCCTTTAAGCAATTCATAGGGGGTCTTATTTTTCAGCTTATGTATAAGGCTTCTATTCAGGACATAGTTAGCAGTGTTTACAGCTTTTGCCCAAAAGGATAGAGGCATGTAAGCATCTGCCAAAAATGTGCCTGCAGATTCAATGAGTGTCCTATTTTTCCTTTCAGCTACCACATTTTGTTGGGGAGTTTTAGGAGCTGAGAAGCACTGCCTGATACCTTACTTCTCACAGAACTCATGCATAAGAAGAGACTCAAACTCTGTACCATGATCACTTCTGATCAATGCAACATGAGTAGAGAACTCAATCTGTATGGTCCTGAAAAAATCTGTAAGAACCTTGAATGTATCTGACTTAGTTCTCAGAAAGGCTACCCAACTGAATATGGAGAAGTCATCAACAATTACCAAAGTGTAAGACTTCCCTCCTAGGCTTTGTACAACAATGGGTCCAAATAGATCCACATGAAGCAAATACAAAATCCTAGGTGAATCACTTTTATTAATGGATTTGAAGCTAGTCTTAGTTTGCTTGCCTAATTGACAAGCCCTGCATAGGTTTTCCTTCTTGTAGGGGCCAGAAGGTAAACCTCTAACGAGATTGTCTTTAGATAACCTAGCTATATTCTTAAGGTTTACATGACCTAATCTTTTATGCCACAACTCATTTTGGTTACTAGTGATATTGAGTAAACAAACATCAGTTTTGGCAGAAATAAAATCTACTAGATATATGTTACCTTGTCTAATTCCAATTTAAAAGTTTGGTTTTCATTATTAATAATGGAACAAGTGGTAGAGTTAAAGTGTACCTGATAACCTTCATCACATAATTAACTTATGAATATTATTTTATGTTTGAGTCCTCTTACATATGTTACTTTATTGAAAGTAACTGTCCCAATATTTACTGCTCCATATCCTTCAGACTGGCCACTGTTTGAATCACCAAAGATCATCTTTGGTCCTAGCTTGGTCTTGTAATTTGATAGGTTGCCCTTGTTGCCTGTCATATGCTTGGAGCAACCACTGTCTAGGTATCAGGTCTGACTCACCCTTGGACAGCTCTTCACCTGTACCTGTAATGAAAAACAAAACTCAATTGTTCTTGACCCAGGTTACCTTGGGTCCTTTATTTGGTTGAAATGAAAAGCTGGAAATAACTGATAATGTCGGCTGAGATTTATAGCCTAATGCGTGATATCTCCTCGGTGGAATTACCCAATCAGCTACTGGATTGAATGGTTTATTAGCTGACTTAGAATTTCTGTAAGAGAAATGATTTTTGTTTGGTCCTTCTGGGATCGACGAATTTTTGTAAGTTCGTCGACCAAAGTTCGACGAATAGGGCTGAGATCGTCGATCTCTACTCAGAGAATGACATTAGTCATTTTCTGTGCCCCAAGTTCGTCGACCTCTGCTCGACGAACCATACCAAGTTCGTCGATTGCAGTTAGACGAATTGTTATTACTAAAGTTTGCGTTCAGCGTTCGTTGATCTAGGTTCGACGAACGAGCCACATTTCGTAGATCTGAGTTCGACGAATGCTGCTGAACCTTGTTTTTATTAGCTATTTTCTGATTTATATTTCTCTTGTCTATGAGTTTTAGATTATTTTCGGACATTGGTTTGTTTATTACCTTCTCTTTTCCCTTTGCAGAAATAAATTTAATGGGTGTGGAAAGAATATTTTTCTTAATTATGGGGGGCAAACTTGATGATGCACCCAAGCCCAGCTTGCCATTTAATCTGGCATTTACTGTGCTTGTTATGTCCATCAGCTTGAGACTTCTCCCATTGAGAGATTGCTCAAGTTGTTTGTCCTCACATAAATCAGATTTTAATTTAATTATCTGTTCGTTTGCTAAGGTTAATTGATCTTGTAGTTTAATATTTCCTGAGTTAACAGATTCAAGATTTCCTAGTCTTTCTCAAAGGGTTTTTTTTTCTTTTTCTGAATTAATCAAATCGAAACACATAGTTTTGAATTCAATCTTAAATAAATCAGAAATAAAATCAAAGCTTGAAAGAACCTGATCTGCCTCTGAGTCTGAGGCTGCTTCATCTTCAGATTCTCCTTCTGATCCTGAATTGCTCCTGGAGGCATCAATTGCCATAAGGCAAACCTCCTTATATCTTGCTTCTTCCTCTTCTTCACTTGAGCTGGAAGAGGATGATTCTTCTTCAGTATCACTCCATGTCTCAGCAACAAAGCCATTGTCTTTCTTTTTGTACTTGCTGGAGGAGGGTCTGCTGCTGTGTTTTCTCCTAGAGTCCATTTCTCTGCTCTTCTCCTTCTTCTGGTTTTCTGGACATTCAGATATGTAGTGTCCAGGCTTTCTGCATCCAAAGCACACAACCTCCTTGGTTGGCGTCTTGTCAAATCTGGGCTTATCATCCTGCCTGGATGATTTCCTTCTGAAATCCTTTCTAGCCATCTTATAAAATCTTTTTGCAAAGAGCCTCATGAGTTCCTCATTGGATGTTGAGGTCTCACTTTCCTCAGATGCCTTGAAGGCTATACTGTGATCCTTTCTCACTGGAGTTGATGCTTTCTGTTCAGCTGCTTCTCTTGATTTTATCAACTGCTCATAAGATTTTAATTTGCCTAGCAGTGACTCAGTTGATATCTCATTCAGACTTCTGGCTTCTTTGATAGGCCAGATTCTTGAATCCCAAGAGCTAGGGAAGCACATCAAGATCTTGTCATTCACCTCTGTAAGGGTGATGTCTTTATCCAAGGTTTTGAGCTCATTGATGATTGAGCTCAACCTGTTGTACATTTCAGCCACTGATTTAGCCTCATCCTTCTTGAAATTATCATACAGGGATATGAGGTTAGATCTCCTGTCTTTCCTTTCATCTGCTGAACCAACTACCATTTGGTTGAGGGAGTCCTAAATGGCCTTGGCTGAGGTGCACTCAGCTACCTTCTGAAATATGTCATCTGACATAGTTTAAGCCAAGATGTTCATTGCCTTTGCATCTGCAATTTTGGCTTTCTTATATGCATCATTATTCTCTGGAGGAGGTACTGCAGTCATGTTGGTGGAGGTGCTTATAGAAGCTGTAGGTGCTGGAGGTACCCCTGTCAAGATGGAAGCAAAAATATCCTCATCAATAGAATTCATGTATAATTTGATTCTTGCCTTCCAGATGGCAAACTTGTTAAGATTGCATACTGGAGGTCTGATGCTTGCATAATATTTGTTTTGAGCCATGTCTGTGAAGAAATAAATCTAATACCAAAAACAAAACAAACAGATCTAACAAGAGGAATCTTTATGGTTCAGGTGTTAGCCTGTACAACCGGTTGACCTCTTAAGGTGTGGTATTTTAACCAACCTGCCTCTGATACCAATTGAAAGTGCAAGTTAGATTTGGAATACTCTAGAGGGGGGAGGGGGGTGAATAGAGTATTGTGCTCACTAAAAACTTTTTACAACTTTTGCTGTAATCCTAGGTGAACAGTTTAGCAAATAAAGAGATATGCACAATAACCTAATAAATCACAGAACAACACAGCCAAAAAAAAGAAAAGGGCAACCAGACGACATAAGAAATTTATAGTGGTTCCCCAACCTGGGTACATCCACTCTTCTAGCACCCTGGTAGGAATCCACTCAGGTTTTTGATCAAGTGCCTGACACCAATGAGCTTTTGTTTAGGTGCTCAAAAACCAAAACCTCAAGTCTTTTGGTAGGATACTTGCAACCAGGAATAATTTTGAAGGGAATTAAAACCCTGTACAGAGGATGGAAAAAGGGAGATGAGGTCTTCTCTTTCTCAATAACAACTGAGAAGACTTGTGGATTGATGTTAGCAGATTGCTCCCCCTGAGGTCTTGAATGGATCAGGAATTCTGGAGCACTTCTTCAGGATGACAGGTCTTCAAAAGCTTGAGTGCCTGGACCAGAGATTGCTTCAGGAACTTCCTTGACAGATAAAGTAATTTGTTGTCCTTCTGAAGTTGTCCTGAGAATTGAAAGAAGAAGACTCTTGATAGTGATTGAATGTTCTTCTTCTTCTTGATGAAATTATTCTCTGGTCTATGCTGATTGCAGTAAAACTTTAGATTTCTATAAGACTGTTCTTCAGTGTAATGTCTGTATGTCACTGCTTGTGTTGTAGTATTGCTTGATCTTTTTCTATTCTGACTTTTTACTGACTGGAGAACATTCGGAATTTGAATCCTTGATCATTAATTGCAGTCGGCCTGGGAAGGAAGCAACAATCAATGATTTCCCTAACTGTCTCATGGAAAAACGGCATGAAATAATCCATGATCAATGCACGTTCTAACTGTAACATTCCGAGAGGATTGGACATTAATTACTAAGGTTTCATCGCCAAGAAACGGGACGGAAAATTGGAGAAGACCTAGTCTGGAATCGTCGAATGAAGAATAGGAATCGTCGATCTAAGTTCACAGTTCGTCGAGCTGAGCTGATGAGTTCGTCGACCAGACAATAATAATTTGTCTTCAAGGGAGTCTTGTCAATTCTGCTTCAATCTTCGTCGAACTGACAATCTTCATTCGTCGAGCTGAGATTCATCATTCGTCGAGCTGAGATCCAAATTCGTCGAGCTGAGAATGATTGTGGACTTGGAATCTGAGAAGTCTTTGACTGAGAGGGATTCAAATTGTAGAGCAAAAATCGTCGAGTAGAGTACTGCATTCGTCGACCTGAGAGGTTGACTTCGTCGACCTGAGAAGTTATGAACTTGAGGTCCAAGTTCGTCGAGCTCAGAATCTTGTTCGTAGACCAAAGCCTGATGTTGGACTTAGAAAAAATCTGGAGTTACCCTGACTTTAGCTTGTTGAAGAATCTCAGTCTTCGTCGAACAGAGAACAAAGATCGTCGAGCTCAGCACAAAGAATTATCTCAAGATCGTCGAGCGCAGAATATCTTTCGTCGACCTGAGTTCGACGAACGTCGAACTCATTTTACTTAGTCTTGAAAACTTCTAAGTCTGGTGTCTCTGATGGTCTTGTTGAAAGCTGGTCCATCTGAAGTTGAACCTAAGGACTTGGCCTAGACTCTAGGACACAAATTTGACCCTGGCTATACATGGTGGGTCACATCCTAAGCTAGTGAACCTAGCCCAAATCGAGAACTGAACAAGGCGACTATCAAAAATAGATATCCGTTGCCTACGATCGATGACTTGTTTGACCAGCTATGGGGTATTTCCATGTTCTCAAAGATTGACCTCCGTTCGGGCTACCATCAGTTAAGAATCCGTGAGTCAGATATTCCACAAACTGCTTTTTGTTCCCGATATAGTCACTTTGAATTTAGGGTAATGTCGTTTGGATTAACAAACACACCGTCAGCTTTTATGGACATGATGAACAGGGTATTCAAGGACTTTCTGGATAAGTTCGTGGTTGTATTCATTGACGATGTCCTGGTATATTCCAGAAATGCAGAAGGGCACGCCTTGAACTTTCGTTTGGTCTTGACTACTCTGAGGGAGCATGAGCTGTATGTGAAGCTTAGCAAGTGCGAGTTCTGATTGTCTTAGGTGTCATTCCTAGGACACATTGTAAGCAAGGATGGTATCTCAGTAGATCCTGCAAAGATAACCGCGGTCTTGGATTGGAAGAGACCTACATCGCATAAGGAGATAAAGAGCTTCTTAGGGTTGGCAGGTTACTACAGAAGATTTGTGAAAGGATTCTCCGTGCTTTCTGCGCTGTTGACCAGGCTTACGCAAAGGAGCATAGCTTTTATTTGGAATGATGCCTGTGAGGAAGCTTTTCAAGAGCTCAAGAGAAGACTGTGTTCTGCTCCAGTTTTGGCATTGCCGATGGAAGGAGTATAGTATGTTGTTTATGTGGACGCCTCACGAGTTGGACTCAGTTACATGTTGATGCAGGACGGCAAAGTGATTGCATATGGATCGAGACAACTGAAGGTCCATGAAAGAAATTATCCTACGCACGACCTGGAATTTGCTACCGTCATTTATGACTTGAAGTTGTGGAGAAATCTTCTGTACGGAGTGTCATGCAAAGTCTACAGGGATCACAAAAGTTTGAAATATGTCTTCACTCAAAAGGCGTTGAATTTACGCCAGCGTAGATGGCTAGAATATGTTGCGGACTACGAAGTCGATATCCTTTATCATCCCGACAAGGCTAATGTAGTAGCGGATGTGTTGAGCCGGAAGCCCACAAATATCTTTAACCTCTCGGTGCAATCCCTTATAGAGGAGTTTTTGCTCATGGACATAGCCGTAGGGAATAGCGCTTCGCCGAGTATCTTGGAGGTGGAAGAGCCTTCGTGGATTACTCTCACTAAGCTACATCAGAAAGACGATTCTGATTTGCAGCACCTCCGCAGTAGGACTGAGAAAGGGGAATTACCTGACTTTTCAATTGATGATATTGGTACCCTAAAGTACCGCGACAGATATTGTATCCCCGCTGTTGGGGACATCCGAGAAAGGATATGCAGTGAAGCGCATGGTTCAAGTGTTTCTTATTATCCTTGTTTCATGAAAATGTATACAGATTTGAAGCAGATTGTTTGGTGGTCAGGCATGAAGAACGACATTGCAAGATTTATATCCGAGCGTTATACCTGTCAGCGTGTCAAATCTGATCACAGAAGGTCGGGTGGTAAGTTAACGCCTTTAGACATACCGAGTTGTAAATGGGGGAGTTTATCCATGGATTTCATAACCGGTTTGCCGAGATCTCCCCGAGGGCATGATGCAGCGTGGGTTATCATGGATAGACTAACCAAGTGTTCCCACTTTGTGCCTTTCAAAATTGATTATTCTATGGAAAAGATAGCGAAACTCTATCAGGACGAAGTCATCAGGTTGCATGGTGTGCCTACGAGTATCGTGTCAGATAGAGATTCCCTGTTCATTTCTCGTTTCTTGCAAAGCTTGCAAGGAGATCTAGGTACTGACCTTAGATATTCTACTGTCTATCATCATCAGACGAATGCTCAGACAGAGAGAGTGAATCAGATCTTGGAGGATATGATTAGATTCTATATTTTGGACCATGGTGGGGGTTGGGATAAACGCCTTGGACTGATTGAGTTCGCATACAATAACAACTATCAGGAGAGTTTGAAGATGGCTCCCTTTAAAGCTTTAGATGGAAGGTATTGTCAAACTCCCCTATTTTTGACAGAAGTTGGTGAGAAGCCTTTGCTCAGTCCAGAAGCGCTATAGGATATGAGCATTTCAGTGATGCATATTCGTGAAAAGCTGAGGTTGGCTCAGGAGCGATACGAGAAGTATGTAAATCAACACCGAGTTGATATGGAATTTGTAGTTGGGGACATGGTGTTTCTAAAGGTCTCTCCGATTACAGGTGTTAAGAGATTTGGAAGGAACCATAAGCTAGATTCTAGGTATGTGGGATCTTTTCAGATTCTGGAGTGCATCCGAGTTTCTGCTTATAGACTGGAATTGTCTGATTCTTTCCCTGGTGTTCACGACGTGTTTCACGTGAGCCAGTTGCAAAAGTGTGTTTGTAGTGATCGACATGTCCTTGACTCAGTGCCCCAGTTGCAGCCTAATCTCACGTATGTCAAAGAGTCTGTCTGTATTCTGGAGACGCAAGATCATGTGCTACGAAAGAAGGCAATTTCGATGGTTAAGGTTCTCTGGCGCAATCAGGATGCTAGAGGTGCAACTTGGGAATTCGAATCCACAATGAGAGAATCTCATCCTCAGCTGTTCTCCTAGACATCCCTGGTTAGTATTATTGTTTAATGAATTCTTCTATCATGTCTCTCCCTCTGCCGTCTTATTTTGTTTCGTGTTCTAAGTTTTGGGACGAAACTTTCTTTTTGGAGGGGTGACTGTAATGCCCCTGATTTTTGATAATTATTTAATCCTCTCGGTGACTTCATAATGACGTAAGGAGCGTTACGTTATTATGGAGTTGATGGCGAGTTGCCGTTAGTGCGTTTTCGCGTTTGTTCGATCGAGTCGGCCAAATTCGCGAATCCTTGTCTAAAATGGAAAAATTTCACGTTGGGGTGTTAAATTAATTAATTTTGACATGCTCGTCAAGTTTCGTAGCAATCCGAGCGATATTCGAGTCTCGGAGAATTTCTGAAGTTTTGTAGAATTTATGATCGCCGTAGACTTTGAAAATTTATATCCCGAGAACAGCATGTCGAATTTTGGTTCCGTCTTCACCGTTGGATTTGTAGCGTCAGTGTTCGCCTACGGTGCGAATTTTGTTTAATACAACATGCGTTTGTGCCTCCATTTTGATCTCGTATTTCCTTATTCAAAAATATAAAAACATGATTATTTTAATATTAAAGCACTATTCAAAAATGAAAAGTACTATTCATCCATAAAGTTTGATCTAGGGTATATTTGCAAAATCCACTATTCACCAGGACAACAAATCAACTGTTCATGCAATTTAATTTTGTTAGTTCTCCGGTAGTTTCTCGAGTAGTCTGAACGAGTAGTCTGTAGCTCTTCTCGAGTAGTCTGAAGCCAGTACTTGAGTACTGTAAATCCTTCCCGGGATAATATTGAAGTTATTTCTCGAGAACTATAGGTTTGTTCTCCAGTACTGTAGATCCTTCCCGGGAAATCCTGAAGTTAGTTCTCGAGAACTCTAAGCTTGTTCTAGAGTACTATATGTCCTTCTCGAGAAATCCATTTCAGCCTACTTTTGAGTGCCATTTTGAGGGTCAAAACAGCGTCATATGAAAAAATGGTTAACATGGATTTTGTTCGCCTCGACGAGATTCACAACTTCCGCGTTGATCGCTTTTTGATTCGGAGCCATCTTTAGCCTATATTTTCATTTTCTGTGCGCTCACTTGAATTACCCGCCCCCTTCCTGTTTAGACAAAAGAATATATATATATATATATATATATATATATATATATATATATATATATATATATATATATATATATATATATATATATATATATATATGTATATATGTATATATATGCATATATACATATATGTATATATGTATATATTTACATATATATATATGTATATATGTATATATGTATATATGTATATATGTATATATATGTATATGTACATATATATATGTATATAATCATATACTTAGGATAGATAGAACGACTTCATCTTCTTCTCTTGACTGAACCAGAGAGCGAGAGAGACGGTGAGGGTTCTAAATTCGTGAAGCTTTGGATCGCCGCTGTCGGAGCTACGGTGCTCGGAATCGCAAACCGAGCATAGATCCATAAAGCTCTCGCCGAGATATTCACGATCGTGGTAAGTATTTCTCATTTCATGGAAGTTTTTTGTTAGGGTTTTCGACCCTAACCTCTCTTTTGGCCAAATTCTTGTAGATTCCACTTCCCTGCGCCTTCTTTTGGCTAGATCCACGACGCGGTGTATATTGGAAGACCGATTGGAGTAAAAACCGAGGCAAGTGGTGTTCTTGCCCTCCCTCTTGCTCTTTTCTTCCAAATTTTATCCATATGTTGTAGATTTGACATGTTTAAGTTAACCGTATCCTCAAATTGCTAGTTAATTATCTTGGATTATGAAGTGTGTTTCACCTAGAACCATCTCTGCCAAATTTTATTCCGTAGATTTGGTAAACAAATTGGGTTTTCGTGCCACTTTAACTATCGAGTCATTATGATCATTGCGATACGTCGTGCATCCCGTTGTTTTGATCCATATGTTGTAGATTTGACATGTTTAAGTTAACAGTATCCTCGAATTGCTAGTTAATTATCTTGGATTATGAAGTGTGTTTCACCTAGAACCATCTCTCCCAAATTTTATTCCGTAGATTTGGTAAACAAATTGGATTTTCGTGCCACTTTAACTATCGAGTCATTATGATCATTGCAATGCAACATCCCCGATCCCGACCAACATGTCCGGATAGGCTTCACACATCATGTCTATGTCCGTTCTCGTTTACGGACTCTACACAACGAGGACTATTCAAGTCTACCTATAGGAACGCCTCCAACTCACCGCAAACTCGCGAGAGTGGGCTTCCTATGCAAAGAAGGAGAGCTTCACATGCTCAAGAAGAGGATCGTTACCCTAGCATTCTTCCTTGGCACCATGCAAATGTAAGCAGATGAAAAGAACCGCACTCTCTTTGTCTTCGTAGATCTGAAGTCGGCTCGCGATTTGGAGCTTTGAAGCTCCTCCAATGGCCGGATCTAAGCTCCTTCTTCCTCCTTCACTCTCCTCTCTCTCTATGCTTTAGAAAGAGAACCACTCAAAAGAAATGAGAGTTTCAAGGGTCCAATCCCGGGTATATCTCATCAGGAATATCCCCCAGCCGTTGGATCCCAAATTAAAGAAACGAACGGCCTTGATTCGGGCCTGAAATGCTAAAATTGGGCCGAACACAGCCTGGCACACGCCCGTGTCCAGGGCCGTGTCCCCCATTCACCGTCAAAATCGACGTGCCTAGAACAACACACGGGCCTCCGACACGCCCGTGTTCGACCTAACACGGCCGTGTTCTAACTCACACGGCCGTGTGGTCGGCCGTGTGCCTCCATCGACATAGCCCCAAAAACAACCCGAGACTCACGCGTATTAGACACGCTCGTGTCCCAACCCGTGTCTACTCGAACACGCCTGGGCTCCAGGCCGTGTTCACGGTCTCGACACTTCGTCGAGCGAAGTTCGTCGACCACACGACACGGCCTTGGACACGCCCGTGTCCTAGGCCGTGTGCCTTGTCTCGACACTTCGTCGAGCGAAATTCGTCGACTCCCCGGGCCGATCGTCGAAACGGGCTCGACACGCCCTGAGACACGCCCGTTTCTCAGGCCGTGTTCTCTGCTCGACGATCGTCGACTCCCAAAATCATCTACCTCTCGACTAAATCGTCGACTCCAGCCTGACACGCCCGGGGACACGCCCGTGTCCCAGGCCGTGTGCCTCCTGTCAGATTCCAAATCTGGCCCAAAACATCCCCCATCGCTCTTTTGAGTTTCGGGGCGTTACAACTCTCCCCCTCTTAAAAGAATTTCGTCCACGAAATTATATAAAGGAAAGACATGTTCAAAATAAAATTGTACCTGAGCAGAACAACTTCGGATACTCATCAAACATAGTTTGCTCTCGTTCCCAAGAGGGCTCCTCTCGACCGCAATTGTCCCATCGGACCTTGACCATCCTGATCTCTTTATTGCGTAGCCGCTTGACCTCCGAGTCTTCAATCCGCACGGGCTTGACTTTTGTCGTCAACCCACTATCCACCGGCACTTGATCGACCACGATCACTTGCGAAGGCTCTTGCATCGCCTCCCGTAGCACCGAAATAATGAATACATAATGTAAACCATTAAGCTCCATCGAAAGCTTCAAACGATAGGCTGCTTCACCAACCCGCTCCAGAACCTCAAACGGTCCAAGGTACCTCAGGTTTAGCTTTTTCAATCACCGCACCCGCGAGACACCCTTGAACGGCTTGATCTTTAAGTACACATAGTCGCCCACAGCGAACTCCACGTTCATGTGCTTGGCATTATAGTACTTCGCTTGCCGGTCCTGCGCAATAAGCAACCTCTCCCGAAAGGTTCGCTCCAAAGACGTAGCATCTTCCACCTCTTGGCGCTTGTACAACTTTGACTCACACGTTTCTAACCAGGACAACGACGTGCGACATTTTCTACCATATAGGGCCTTGAAGGGCGCCATTTGAATACTCGCTTGGTAGCTATTGCTGTACGCAAACTCCACCAAATAAAGATGGTCCTCCCATTGCTTTCCAAAGTCCAAGACACACATGCGGAGCATGTCTTCCATAGTCCTATTGACCCTCTCGGTTTGCCCATCTGTTTGCGGATGAAAGGCTGTGCTGAATTTTAACTTTGTTCCCAACATTTGCTGCACAAGCCACCAATCATTGGACGTGAACCGCCCATCTCGGTCACTCACGATGCGGCGGGGCACACCGTGAAGCCGTACAATATTATCCACATACAGTTTTGCCAACTTCTCCACCGGATCATCCTTCCTATGCGGAATAAAATGCGACACCCTCGTTAGCCGATCTACGACCACCCAAATGGCATCGTTCCCCTTTTGCGACCTTGACAAACCGTGCACAAAGTCCATAGAGATGTCGTCGAACTTCCACTCCGGAATAGGCAAGGACTTCAGAAATCCTCCCGTCTTTTGGCATTACTCCTTCACCAAGGCGCAAGTTTGGCACTTCGCCACGTAGAGCGCCACATCCTTCTTCAAACCCGGCCACCAAAACAATTTCTTGACATCGCGGTACATCTTCGTGCTCCACGAGTGAATTGAGTACTTAGTATGGTGTGCCTCGTACAACAATTCCACCCGCAAATTGCCCACACTTGGGACGCACAGACGACCGTCTTTCCAAAGCAATTCGTCCTCCACAACGAATTGAGAATTTGACCCATCCAGAGCCTCTACCATGAACTATTTCATATGGACATCCATATCCAAAGCCTGCCGAATCCGATCAGCCAGGTCATATTGGACTTCAGTCCAATTCAGTACTGCTTCAGCACTTGATTGCTTATCCACACAAACAATCTCCAACGACTCCAACTCCCGAACCAACCGCTCATCATGCACCGATAGCCAATTGGCTTGAGCTGGGGCCCGATGACTCAACGCGTCTGCAACCGTATTTCCTTTACCAGGCACGTAGTTGATCTTGAATGTATAGTCCCCCAGGAACTCCATCCATCTACGCTGCCGCATGTTCAGATCCTTCTGATCAATCAGATACTTCAGGCTCTTGTGATCAGTGTAGATATCAATCTTCACACCGTACAAATAATGCCTCCACAGCTTCAAGGCAAAAATCACGGCCGCTAACTCCAAGTCATGGACCGGATAATTACTCTCGTGCACTTTCAGCTGTCTCGAGCCATAAGCTATCACACTTCCATGTTGCAGTAGCACGCAACCCAAACCGCTGCCCGAAGCATCGCTATAAATCTCATAGCCTTCGGTCCCACTGGGCGAACTCAGCACATGAGTCGTGGTTAACCGTCATTTCAACTCCTCTAAAGCTCGCGCGCACTCCGGCGTCCAAACGAACTTCTGCTCCTTCCTCGTCAAAGTAGTGAGAGGTAACACTATCCGCGAGAAGTTCTCTACGAAGCGCCTATAATAGCCGGCAAGCCCCAGAAAGCTCCGGACTTCCACTACCGTAGAAAGCTCAGGCCACTCCCGTATCGCAACAATCTTCGCCGGATCCACTACAATACCCTCTCCACTCACTATATGACCGAGGAACGCCACTTAGGATAACAAAAACTCGCACTTCGAGAACTTAACATACAATTGATTTCTCCTTAGCGTCTCCAAAACCAAATGAAGATGCTTGAAGTGATCTTCCTCACTCTGCGAGTACACCAAAATATCATCGATGAAGACGATCACAAAATGGTCCAAGTACTCCCTGAAGGTCCTGTTCATCAAATCCATGAACACTAATGGCGCATTAGTCAGCCCAAACGACATGACCGTAAATTCGTAATGCCCGTATCTCGTACTGAACGCTGTCGTTGGGATATCACTCTCCCTTATTCGCAGCTGATAGTACCCGGACTTAAGATCCAACTTTGAGTACACCGTCGACCCGACCAACTGATCAAAAAGATCATCGATCCGGGGGATCGGGTACTTGTTCTTTTCCGTCAACTTGTTGAGCTCCCGATAATCAATATATAGCCTCAAGCTTCCGTCCTTCTTCTTAACAAAGAGGACCGGCGCGGTCCAAGGAGAAGAACTTGGGCACACATACCCTTACTCCAACAACTCTTGTAGTTGAACCTTCAGCTCCGCCATTTCCTTAGGCGCTAGCCGATATGGAGAGAGTGACACAGGCTTTGCACCTAGTACGAGCTCTATCGTAAAATCTATCTCCCGTTGAGGTGGGGCTCCAGGAAGATCGCTAGGGAACACATCATGGTACTCTGATACCACTGAAATACAATCCAACGCGGGCTTAGGCTTTGCAACCTCCACTAGCGTAAAGAACAATTCTGCACCAGCACGAACCGCCTTCACCACCTGAAGAGCAGACATCAACGTCTTGCTCGACCCCTTTAAGCCCGTAAAAGTCGTCTCACGACTTGCTCCCAACTTGACTTCCTTGCGACCGTAATCAATATAGGTATGCTGCTCCGAGAGCCAGTCCATGCCCAATATAACATCGAACTCCACCAACGGAAGTAACGACGCTTGCAGATCGAACTCCTGATTCCCAATATGAATCTTAACATCGCAGATCCTATCCGCGCGCATCGAACACCCATTGGGCAACAACACATCCAACTTATCCTTCGCCATCGAAGAAGGGACTCCGATGCGTGATATAAATCCCTCAGACAAGAAGGAGTGTGAAGCTCCCGTATCGAAGAGTGCTCTTGCCGGATTTTCACAAATCAAAACAAATCCTAAACAAGCAGTGGTAAGGTAATATGTGCATAATAAGTATTTCAAGAAATTAACTTGTTATAAATTAAACCGTACCTGTCACCACATCCGCCTGTTTGATGGGCTCCTGTTGGCCAAGATTATACACCCTTGGTTGGGCCGGAGCATAATGGGATGCGGTTGACTCCACCGTCTTGCCCTTCTCTTCATAAGTTGCTCCCGACTTTCTTTCGGACTTGGGACGTCCGCTCCAACAATCATGGGAAAAGTGCCCCGGCTTTCCACAAGTGAAACATGCACCCGAGGTCCGACCCATAGTCACCCCAGAAGAACCAAAAGAGGGAGCTGGACCCGAAGTCCTATGCTTCTGAAAGGATCTTCGATAGCCGGACTTTGAAGTAGTCGACACTTTGAACTCAGATTTCTTATCACCCAAGCTTTTCTTTGCTTGTACATTCTTCATGTCCTTCTCCAAGGACCGGGCCGTGTTGACCAAGGTTAAGAAACCCTGCGTCATCGGCCCCGAGAGTAGTAACCTCAACTCATCTCTCAATCCTTCGTAGAATCGATTCATCTTGCGCTCCTCATCCGCGATGGTGGAGCTAGTATATCGACTTAATCGAGTAAACTCGTGGAGATATTCATCCACGCTATTGTCTCCTTGAACCAATTTCAGGAACTCGTTCTCCAACGCTATCCTTTGCGCCGAAGGGAGGTATCTAGCCAAGAACAGTCTTGAGAACTCCTCCATCGAGACATCAATAAGTTGTCTACCTCTCAATAGGTGCAGCTCCAAACCTTCCCACCACATTCTCCCTTCACCGTACAAAAGGAACGTAGCAATGGTGGTCATTTGCCACTCCTCCGTCTCCGTTGCTGTCATGACTCTCTTCACCCTGGAGAGCCAGTCTTCAGCTTGAGATGTGGTTCCCAACCCCGAGAATATCGGAGGGTTAAAGCTCATGACATGCTTGAGCTGTTTCTCGGTTGCCCTCCTTGGCACCAACAGCTCCACTACTACCTGCTCCACCATAGGAGCGGGCTACTGCGTTTGCCTTGCAGGCTGCGCATTCATCATGGCCAACACTGCTTCGGCCACCAATCATATGGTCTCAGCCGATGGAGTTATTGCAGGAGCAACATTTGGTGCACTGCTAGCCTCAGAAACTCGACGTTCCGACGGCCCAGCACCACTTCTGGTCACCTATAGTGGTACAAAACACCGTTAAGCGACCAAATAAAATTGCAAATATCAATTATAGGAACACGCAGGTTCCCCAAACACGTGTATTTTCATTCCTAAGTGGACATTCATGGGTTCTTTTACTGTTATAACGATGACGCACACACATGTGCTCACCACCCCTTAAAAAGAATTCGCCCACGAATTCATCTTAAGCCCGACCAAAACCAGTAGTCTGATACCAAATTGTAACAACCCCTATCCGTCGCATAGCATATAGCAGTAGGTCCGGCCGGGGCCCGACGTCATATACCACAGACAGACCAGGTGGTTACTCAATGGAAACCATCCAACCAATCCAACGTCCTACACAGAGCATTCTAGCGAAAGCAGTTTAAGTTGCAATTAAGAACCCAGCACAAAGAGCACGAATGTCCACTAAAATACCAAATAGGAATGTGTACATACACAAGTATTGGCCTTAAGGCCTTACAAAATTGTTTACTTAATATTACATGATTTACAAACCACGGCATGCAGGCCGGTCATACATGTATAAAAGCAGTAAACACTCCAATTAGGCATTCGAGGGCCGGCTTCGCAATTTGGGCTTTAGCCCGCTATTGACCGCGTGGTCCAGCGGCACCTGCAAGCAACAAAACCACCCATAGTGGCAAATAAGAGCAACGGTCAGCAATGCTGACCAAATTATAACGATCCCGCCCCGTCTCGGGGCAGCGATGCTCCTTCCCTGCACTTATTAGCATAACCAAGCAGTATATAAATATACATTATATCACAGGCGTTGGCACGCACGGCCACACGCCCCGTGCTCTCAGGGCACATTCTCGGTGAGCCGGTCTATGTCACTTCAATTTAAGCCATGGACATTCCGATCACACCACCGCCACTTTGACGGCCAAACATATGAGCATTTGGTCTTCTTGGCATGGGTCATGATAATTTATGCCATAGACCGCCGAAGAACCTCATCTATGCAAACGGCTCAAAACGAACGACATAGAACAGGTACTGTTCCATCTAACCCGTGCTCACATGGCAACGACAATTTAAGCCATATGCGCGGGTCAAACTTCTCCCGAGTCCCGTTTTCATTACACTTCACATAACCCGGTTATGTTCGAGTTGGCTCCGAGGCCACCAAGTTGGCAAGATCACGCATCCGCCCAGTTTTTCGGGTGCACCTTAGGGTTAATCCCCAAGGCTCCATGTTGCAATCTACCACGTCGAAAACCCGAAAAACAACCAATCACACGGAGTCTTCTCCGGCATTTATGCAATGCAACATCACCGATCCCGACCAACATGTCCGGATAGTCTTCATACATCATGCCTATGTCCGTTCTCGTTTACAGACTCTACACAACGGGTACTATTCATGTCTACCCGTAGGAACGCCTCCAACTCACCGCAAACTCGCGAGAGCGGGCTTCCTATGCAAAGAAGGAGAGCTTCACATGCTCAAGAAGAGGATCGTTACCCTAGCGTTCTTCCTTGGCGCCATGGAAATGTAAGCGGATGAAAAGCAACGCACTCTCTTTGTCTTCGTAGATCCGAAGCCGGCTCGCGATTTGGAGCTTCGAAGCTCCTCCAATGGCCGGATTTAAGCTCCTTCTTCCTCCTTCACTCTCCTCTCTCTCTCTCTATGCTTTAGAAAGAGAACCACTCAAAAGAAATGAGGGTTTCAAGGGTCCAATCCCGAGTATATCTCATCAGGAATAACCCCCAGCCGTTGGATCCCAAATTAAAGAAACGAACGGCCTTGATTCGGGACTGAAATGCTAAAACTGGGCCGAACACAGCCTGGCACACGCCCATGTCTAGGGCCGTGTCCCCCATTCACCGTCAAAATCAACGCGCCTGGAACAACACACGGGCCTCCGACACGCCCGTGTTCGACCTGACATGGTCGTGTTCCAACTCACACGGTCGTGTGGTCGGCCGTGTGCCTCCATTGACACAGCCCCGAAAACAACCTGAGATTCACACGGGTATTAGACACGCCCGTGTCCCAACCCGTGTCTACTCGAACACGCCTGGGCTCCAGGCCGTGTTCACGGTCTCGACACTTCGTCGAGAGAAGTTCATCGACCACACGATACGGCCTTGGACACGCCCGTGTTCTAGGTCGTGTGCCTTGTCTCGACACTTCGTCGAGCGAAATTCGTCGACTCCCGGGCCGATCGTCGAAACGGGCTCGACACGCCCTGAGACACGCCCGTGTCTCAGGCCGTGTTCTCTGCTCGACGATTGTCGACTCCGAAAATCGTCGACCTCTCGACTAAATCATTGACTCCAGCCTGACACGCCCTGGGACACGCCCGTGTCCCAGGACGTGTGCCTCCTACCAGATTCCAAATCTATCCCAAAACGTCCCCCGTCACTCTTTTGAGTTTCGGGGCGTTATACCGGCGATCCAAGATCTACATCGAATGCGAAGAGCTGAACAGTTGCCAACAAACGGAGATCTCAAGAACCTTCCGCAGATCGCTCTACGGAGCAGTCTTCAAAATGGAGAACTCCATCTAAAAAATATTTACATCTTTTACTCTTGTAATCTTTCTTTTTTCCCTAAATCTTGTGGAGAGGAAAATCGACCGGTAAGGGTCGTCGGAATTTGGGTAGGACTCCATGCGAAATCATCCTGGGTATAAGGACGTCTAGATCGGGAGGATCTAGTGGGACTCTAAGACCCTTCCTTGTGTGGAGATGAAGAGCCAGCTCGAAGACTTTTCCTGGAGGGAAAAGGATAGAGGCAACCGGTTCGTGGAGCGGATCGGTATATGTAACGCCCCCGATTTTTATGCGATTATTTAATTCTCGTTTGGCATTACGTTGACGCATTTCTGGCATGTGCCGTTTGTTATAGCGTGGTTTTAGCTCTTTAGGTTCCTTGTGTGGTTGTTGGCAGCCTTTTTGGCAAGATCCCCAAGCAAGCCGGGTCTGTGTTGGTGACTGGTGAGGCCTCTCGGGGGATGCTTGTGTTTTGACTTCGGGTAGTGATAACCCGAGTTTTTTTCGTCGAAAGTTGATTTCAACTTCGTCATTGCGTTCGTAGCATAGGTAATTAACTACGGTGTGAATTTCGTCGGATTCCGAGGTGGTTCGGTTTTCGCGTCGTTTTGATTGTGTTAATAATAATGAATGCAAATAATTAATTAATACAGCTTGAAGGAATCCAGTGACTTTTAGGTGTCTGTTAGGGCTGATAAGGCGTGTCCATGCATATATATATAGTCTCAAGACAAAACCGAGACTTTTCATCGTCTCCTTCCGTGAGAGTCTAACCGTCGCCTGTTCGAGAGGAAGAAAACCGCCAACCCTACTACCCTTTAGACGCCGATTCTGGGAGCGTTAGTGGATGTAATTCGATTCCGAAAGCGGATTTGGAGTGCTCTCGCCTAGACCTTCATTCCTACAGTAAGGGATTCAATTTTATGGTGTTTCTAGGGGTCTCAGAATTTCTGATTTGATCCTTCTCCGCCATTAAAACTTTAGAATCCCGTTAGGTACTGTTGCGGCTGGAGCCGAGAGAGAGAGAGGAAGGGCTGTGCAAGATAAATTCTGGATTTGGGGCAAGTGGTGCTCCTACCCTTGCCAAGTTTTCCTTCTCCTTTTCATGGTCAAATTTGTTGTAATCATTCAAGTTTTCCCTGAGATTATTATTTGCTCTATTTTTCCGTCAAAATCATGTTGATCTTAAACCATAATGCACCTTTATGTTTCTTTTTGCGTTTTCTCAAGTTCTAAAAATCCAAGTTTCCGGCCGGGTTGTGGTAGTCTTGCTGTCTTTTTATCAAATGGTTCCCTGATAATCTCGGTTTGGGTAGCAATTAACCTATCAGCCCTAGAATTTAGTAGAAGGGGGTTTTCATAATTACTGTGCGAGTAATGGGATCGAATTATACTAAGAGGTTTGGTCGGAAATGAAGGTGGTTGTGCAGGATTGCGGTGTACCCAACGCAGCCAGTTCTGCGAAGATCGTCGACCTGAGTTCGACGAAGATCGTCGAACTGAGATCGATGATTTCTGGTTGCTTGAGATCGACGAAGATCGTCGACCTGAGTTCGACGAAGATCGTCGAACTGAGATCGATGATCTCCATTTTGCCTTAGTTCTGGGTCCGACAAAAATTGTCGAACGGAGTTCGACGATTCTCCCGTGGCCAGTGTTTGACATAAGGAAAATCATAGAACGACGTTCGACGATTTTTCCCGTGACCTTTGTTCGACGAAAGGAAAATCGTCGAACGGCGTTCGACGATTTTTCCCGTGTCCTGTGTTCGACTAAAGGAAAATCGTCGAACGGAGTTCGATGATTTCCCGTGGCCTGTATTTGGAGAAAATCATCAAGCTGCGTTCGACGATTTTCCTGCGTTCGACGATTGTTCCCGCGCTCGATGAAAATCGTCGAGCTGCGTTCGACGATTCCTGTAGGCTGGGATTTTTCCTTCTCAGTTTTTTTCTCCTTCCCGAGTGAATACCTCCTAGGGGGATGTCTTGTCGGGCTTTCGTTCTTCCTTTGTTTTGAGGGCCGAATCGTGGGTTATGGCAGATAGTGATATTTTGACGCTCTAAAGGAGCGGGATGTTTTGTGTGCGAGCTGTGGCCGCCACTTTTTTAGTCCCAGGTACGGGCTGGGTATTGCTGTGGCCGCCACCCTTTTTATCCCAGGTACGGGCCGGGTTTGTGGTGGTTTTGTGCCGGCACAATGAAATTTTATTTTAGTTGGAACTGTCTTGTTTGGGGGGACTGTTTTTGGTCACCAACTCCGGTCCATGTTGTTTACTACTGCCATTAACTCACAAATTAGGATTGTTAGGTGTTTCTTCCTGGTTGAATGCAACATATTGTGGCAAGTTTTCTTGTCTCTTGCCTTGTAGCCTCTGCAGGATTTGGGCAGGGCTGGTTGTTGTTACCTGGTACTTGATGTACTTTTGCTTACTTTGGACAGTGTTTGCTTTTACTGTCATGATTACTTACTCTCTTTTGTCCCATTTTGATTTAACGCACAAATTCTGATTTCCTTGTTTTACTTGCTGAGGTGTTCTTTTCTTTTCTGAATGCCTCAGGTTCTGATTAGTAGTCGGGTAGGCGGCTAGTTTTGTTGTGTTGTTGCTGGTGATCCCTTGAGTTGTAGGGAATCTTTCTCTTGCTGTTGTGAGGTAGTTTTTCTGCTTTTCTTACAGACATACATGCTTGCCAGTGGGTTCGTGTCAGTTTGTTGGCACCCACTAGTAGTTTTACCTTATGATACTAGATATGTTTCTTTTTCTGCTACCTTTCTGGAGATAGTCTACTTGCTCTTGGGAAGATTTATGCTAGGTTGCTAGTTACTTTTAAAACTAAAAACACTATTATAAGTATATCCCATGATCAGCATGTTTGTAAAACTCATAAATTACTTTCCAAGCAACGTAAAAAGATCGTTTTTCTACTTATAATATTATATAAATCGAGGGTCTTGAATAGTATAAGTTGATCTCGGGGGTCACTTATGCACTCTCCTAGGATGTCGAATATAAATAAAGTATTTTCCACTGCGTATAAGTATAGTTTTAAAACTATGGACTAGGTGATCCACTGAGCCGAGGGATATGGACTTTAAAATATAACTGATTTTTCTAATCATTAAACTTATGAGATTTTCATAGTCTAGTTAGATGGTGTTCGCCTGAGCGCCGACAGTTATCCCCTGCTCGACGTGCCATCACGACACGTGTTTTCTCATACTCTGATACTTCTTGAATTCAGAGAAAATGCGGGTTGTCACAGTATAGAAACCAAAAGAGTGTTTATATCGCATCGCCTTTGATCACCGGCGTCACGGAGATCATGATTTTGTAATCATCTTGAACAATTGTTATTGTAATTCATGAAATGGAATTCTTGTTTCTCCTCTGATTGATTCTGTGATTGTTCTAGTTTTTTCGAGTGTGTGCGTGTGTTGTGGGGATAGCAAATGAACTTGCACAATAAAATGAGTTCATAGACTTACCGCCACGCGTTAGATACCTAACGCGGGCCGATAGCTTCCAGAACTCGATTTACTGGGACGAAGAACTTTAAAATTCCAGTTAACGCATTAAACCTTATCCACCCCCCTTTGAGGCTGGCCACGAGATCCAACACTAACCACCTCCGCTACTTCTTCTGAATCAGCTCCGTTCACGAGCAAACTTGGAGCATTTCTCCCCCTATTTCTTGAATAGAAGCCTTTGAGAGATAGACCCATAACAAAAGCTCTTCAGGTGTTACTGCCAGCGATACCACTACTGTCACGTGGTAGGGGACATAATTCTTTTCTTCCCCCACTTTTGGGTGTTTTCCTAGAGACCAACTCCAATACTTTCACTACAACATCCTACATGCCCCTAACCCCGAAAACTATATGTTTATCCACAGAATCTTATCCGGCAAGCAAATCAATCATCACCAATCTGGACTAACATATCCGGATGAGCTTCACACAACATGCCTATTCCGTACTTCGATTCTAGATTCAATATGCAAGTTCTATTGGGGATCACAATGATCGATCCATTGGAAACCACCCTTTCTTCACCCTTTGATGGGGGGTTTTGTGCAATTATGCAAATTAAGGTCTTTATTTGTCCAAGGAGAAAGGTCGTTACCCTTTGTCGATCGTTTAGGTTCCATGACTTTGCACTTGATCTAGATGGAAATAACCACCACACCTTCATCTTTACGGATCTGGCTTTATTGAGAATATTGCCCTTCAACATTCCTTGGATTTGAAGAGGCATCACCTTCAATGCTAAGTGCATAATGTATTCGATAAACCTTCTACTTCACTCATTTTACAGGTTTGAGTTGTTCTAAAACATGTTTTAGAACAATTTTTGATGTTGTTGTATTTATCTTTGCTGTTCGGGAGAAATTCGTTGAGAAGTAGCGGGGTCTCAGTGAAACCACTGAGACACAGTTAATCTACCGCAGAGACAGAAGCTAGTCTCAGCTAAACTGCTTAGACAATTTTAAATATAGTCGTTGAGACGACACAACCCATTTTTGGTGGAAGGCTAATAAAGCAAAATAGTTTTATCCATTCTTGTCCATGTAATGTCAAATCAATCCAACAACCATTGCAGATTAATGGAACATATATAAAGCATTTAATAGGTCATAGAAAAGGAATCATATGCTTGTTGGTGCCAAGAAATGTTTGCTGCTGCTAAGTGCTACTGCAAAGTACTAGAAGTGCGTAGAGCGCCAACAGCCTTATGCTTCCATAAGTTATTCTCAGTTATAAGGAGAACAAGTTGAGTCCAGTAGGACAATGGTTGATCTTCTTCTTTCTACAAGGGTATAGGAGATCAAGAAGGAGCTAGGGCACAAGCTGAAGAACAATATTTCTAGCCCTGCTCTAGGACAGCTCTTAGTTGTTCAATCTCAACAAAAACCAAATCTAAAGGTGTACACCTTTTGTTGTCTTTTATTGTAGTCTAAACAAACCATCATGTAAGAATACTTGGTCATAGTTAGTAGGGCATGTGTGCCTGAGTGTAATGCTGATGAGCCTGAGTTTGTAGGGCCTGTGTGCCTGAGTGTAGGATTGTCCTCCCAGCCTGTGTTGTAGGGCATCTTGATAGGCCTGAGGTAGGTGACTGGTATGGTCACTGAGCTATAGGATTATAAATTACTTTGAATTGTAGGGTAGTGGCATGAGGTAGGGTTTGGAGGAAACCTGAGAGATCCCAAGGGATCTGTATTGTAAGGTATTTACGTTGAGTTTGGAGGTTGCCTTGTCTAACACATGGTTAAAAAGGTGGTGAGGGAAGTGGATATACCCATACCTTGGGGAACCACTATAAAATTTCCGCATGCTTTTTGTAATGGTTAATTGGGACTAAAATAGCTAATTAAAAATAAGAATAAGATGAACAACCTATTCACCTCCCCTCTATGTGATTTAGACTACTACCCAATTAACTATCAAGTGATATCAGAGGGAGGTTGGTCTAAAAGGACTTAACAGTCTGACCAGATCCTATAAGGGGTAGTCAAATAAAATTCTAAGATGTCTGATGCAGAGGCTCATAAGGATAGGAGCTCTATGAAGTTGCCTATATGCAGTAAGGAGACTTTTGGCATATGAAAGCAAAGGGTCAATCTATTTATTGAGGCCTCTGACCATAGGATTTATATTATAGTTCAGGAGGGACTTTTTATCCACCAAAAGGCCTCCACTATTGACCCAAACCCGAGAGTTCCCAAGGCACTTTATTCACCTAGGCGGATCTTGTCCCATGGCTCTAGGCAATTCAAGACCAATGGTAGCAAATATCGAATTCCTTGAAGATTGGGAAGACTAAGCGGATAGGATTCTGTTTCAGATACTGAAATTACTAGGGATGAAGTAGCACATGCTACTATGGACAACATAACAAAAAATATAATAGTAAGTGTTATTGATGATTCCAATATCTAAAACTTGGTTTGTGAGACAGCCAATGAGATGTGGGATATACTGATAGTGTTTATGGAGAGCACTGAAGAAGTTCGGGATGATAGGAAATCCTTGCTCAATCAGGACTATGAGGCCTTTTAAACAAAATAACAAGGTCAATATAGTTGAGTGCTATGAAAGGTTTTTTAGGGTGGTAAATGAGCTAAGGACTCATGGAAGGGTCTTCAACAATTATGAGCTAATTGATAAGTCCTGAGATCTCTAGCCAGAGATTGGGACACAAAGATATCCGTCATCCAAGAAGTGGACGAGCTTGCTGAAACTCCTCCTCACACTTTAATTAGAAAGCTGCTCTCTTATGAGATGCATCTATCTATTAGGAAGTAGGAGGATACCATCATCAGGTCCAATGCCAAGGAGAGGACAGTGTCTCTCAAGGTTGAGAGCTCCAAGAAGAGCATGGAGAGAATTGTCTCTCCCCCAAGCTGGCCAACTGATTCATAATGCATTGAGTCCAGTATATTTGACATCAACATGTCAGATAGGGAGTTTGCTGCCTTCTCAAGGCAATTCCAGAAAATGATAAAGAGGAAACAATCAAAGAATAAACCTTCCTCCTCCTCACACTACAATAAGTATCACATCAAATCTGGGAAGAAGTTCTTCAAGGGAGAAAGGTTTTTTTTTTAAACCTAGTAAATATACTTCTACTAATATAATATGTTATTATTGTAGCAAATCTGAGCATGTCATTAATGACTGCCCAATCAAGAGAAAAGAGTCGGGCAAGAAGGAAAATACCTTCCCTGACAAGAATGAGAAGAGTTGGAGTCAAACTGACTCAACATCTTTTGATTCTAAAGAAGAAGATGAAGCATACATTGGGTTGTTTGTTATTGCTGCTGAATAAGATAAGGACTATCTAGCTTCAAGGATAGGGATTAGGGCCCCTATATCACATTTAGATAGTGACAAAGAGGTGGATGAAGAATTCAGTGGTTGTTGTGGACTTATGTCCATGATAGAAGGAGAATCCAGCCAGGATTAGTCTGATCCTGATGAGGTATTGATTCATTCCATCTCCTTGTCTGAATCTGATTATGAAACAAGTCCTTATTCTAAAGCACCTTCATCTTGTGATAAAGGTGGCTCAGAATCTGAGGATGATGTCAATCAATTGATTGACAAGTATGGTTTGATCTTGGTGTAAGATACCCCTCCCGGAACACACAACACGGGCGAGGGGAGTGTTATGCCCAGAACAGCTGGCATGCGGTAGCGTCAACACACAGGTTGACCGGTACTATAAGATGCATATTTTGTCAGCTCTCACAATATAATCCATGCCAACCCAAACAAAAGAAATACACAGAAGTCATATCATCACAATAATCAATTGTACAAATGTTGTACAAGAGTAATAAGGAACTATGTCGCTTCCTTTAATATCATAGTACAATAAAAATTGCCCGAAGACTACACCATAATGCTCAAACTCACATCAGGCACCGATGACAGCATGGGTATCGTCATACCAGGCCCCGTCCAGCTGGCCTGGTTGCCCTCCTGCATAACTTGCTACTGCTCTATCCATTGGGTTTCTTCCTAAAATGGTTGGCGTAGCAACCGCTAGTCATAAAGACTAAGTGGCTATCACATCCGCTCTCCCCAACAACTCTTAGGCACCGAGAGAGAGAAAGAAAGAAGGGTACTATATATATAAACAATAAGTACAAGCAAGTGGTATATTTCTATTCACATTAGAGTGGCAATAGCAATGTATAGCAAGTATTAACATCATTCTACACTAGCAATTCTGTAAGAGTAAGTGCAATCAACTACAACATATAAATCTATAATAGAAATATAACTTAACTTATAAAAATGTCCATACAAAGTTATAAGTTAAGGACCGACTTAATAGAAAGTAACTCATCATATAAAAGTGCCGATACAAGTTTATATGATGATGATCTTATGGAATACAAGGCAAAGCAATGATGGTTTATGATGCACCCTTGCAACTCACACACACGCACACTGCTATGTTGACATAGTCCTTTAGTTCTCACTTTTCGAATAGGTAGCTAACCTCTCAAGCGCCATCTGTCGTGGACAAACAGTGATAATAGAGCGAGCGTATCCACTACTAGGCGGGTATCCACACAACTAGGAAGGTATCCACACTACTAGGCCTAGGCCTCCATACGCCTTAACGCTGAGAACAAAATAATGGAGCCTCTGGATACTACGGCTCAGAGGGGTCCCGGGTAGATGTACACCAAGAACACAACCCAAACTGGACTATCATCGTGGCATAGAAGGAGCCTCTGGGACCGGTGTTGGGTCCATTGATCCCAATGTGCCAGTTTTATAAGAAGTCAAACAAGTCAATGGTATACGCATAGTTGTATTTGATGTATGATTCAGTTCATGCATGCGGGTTAGTCTATGTCATATTGATTGGACATGTGGTCCAAGTGTCATTGATAGGTGGACTCAAAGAAGTTGACTGGAAAGGCAGGAAATTGCCTAAGTTCATAGGAATTGAGTGAAGGAAGCTCACTCAATGCCAAATATCAAGGCATTTGCTGAAGAAAGTTGACTAAGTCCACAGACATTGAGTGAAGCCAGTTCACTCAACGCCATACAGCTAATAGTGCTGAGTGAAGTCAGTATAGTCAAAGCCCAGCAAGTTGCAGCGCAGGGTGAAAACTTGAAGAAATGACTAAGTACAAAATTGTCGACACACTTCACAACTATGTTGAAACCTTGAAGATCAATTCAGCTGTGTCGAGACAATTCAGTTATCTCGACACCTTGAAGATCAAGTCAGCAGTATCGAGATAAGTCAGATATCTCAACACCTTAAAGCTCAGGATAGTAGTGTCGAGACAATACAACTATCTCGACATAATGAAAAACTACAGTACAGACTTAAAGATGTTGACACCCAACAGACTGTAGTGTTGAGATAATTCAACTTTCTCGACATAGTGAAGATTTAAAGAAGATGTCAACACCCAACAGATAGTTGTTTTGAGACAAGTCAACTATCTCGACACCTTCAATTTCATACTGGAAATTCTTTCAAGTATAGATGTGTCGAGACTGCTAAGATGTCTCGACGCCTTATAGTTTACAGTCTAAGAACTCTAAGTATTATTGTGTTGAGACACTTGGGACTTCTCGACACTTATGATCATGAAGTTGTACAGAGTCAACACAACTGAGTGTCAAGTCAAGTCAGAAGTGTCATGTAAGCTACAGTGACTTGATATCTCATCAGAATTTATTTGAAGGAAAACTTGAAGTATGACGACATATGATGATGTCATCAATCATAAGCCCACAACCAGTGATGGCTATAAATAGAGGGGTCGTCTACACAAAATATAATCAATCGATCAATTAGTCAATTCACTCATTCTGATTTCTCCAAAGTCAGAGATGGGAGACAACTCCAAGAAGAAGGAAGACACATGTCTTCAAGAAAGTCTTCTGATCCTTTCAACAAGTCAATTCGAGGATTAAGTTGGATCTATTCAACAAGTTCTTCAAAGATTCAAGCTGATCATCATCAAGAACATTGAAGATCTAGTGACATTTCATTTCAGCCAGTCTGTTCATCAAGAATCAATCCTCTATTGCTGAATTGAAGAATTTATTTACTCAGATAATTCTACTTGTTATTTCCCTAATAAACATGTAAGATCTCTTTGAGATCTGAGTGTGTAGGATATTTATTCACTGAGTTATAAGCCTGTGTTATAAAGGCTGAGGTAGGGTTCTTGAGGTATTTGAGGTAAGTGATTTGTGTGGGATCACTAAGGTGTAAGACTTGTATAGCCTGAGGTAGGGTTCTTGAGGGACCTGAGGAAGGTGATTTGTGTGGGATCACTGAGGCGTAAGACTTGTATAGTCTGTGGTAGGGTTCGTGAGGGACCTAAAGTAGGAGATTGAGTGGATCTCTGAGTTAGGACCTATTGGTCTGAGGTGTAGGTTTCTGGAAAGAAACTAAGTTTGTAAGATCTGTTGATCTGAGTTGAAGAGGAGATATAACCTTATCTAACACATTACTAGTAAGGAAGAAGGGGGAAGTGGATGTACCCTAGATATAGGAACCACTACAAATCTTTTGTGTACTCTGTGATTGCGTGTGTTGTGATCTGTGATTGTTTATTTTCAAGTATTTGCTGAATTATTAAGTATAAGTGCTAAAGATTTTAAAAGACACCTATTCACCCCTCTAGGTGATTAACTACCCATGGATTTATCTTTCAAGCAGATCACCAAAGTACCAAGCCCAACCGTCTACTGGCATGAAAGAAGACTCAGGAATGAGCACCGAGGGCCAAGCCCAACCACCCAAGGTCTATCTGCCAACTCCCATCGGTGTGACGACTCACGAGCCCATAGACCTGCCACACTATCCTTAACCTAGGGTTATGACATGGCGTGTCAACACACACCGTATGAAATTTCATCTGGCCATATCATCAAACATCCAAGTGCTCCAACCTAGTCCCTTCTCATCATTACCAATCCCGTGCTCAAAAGCACATAAGGGCTCCACACCATGTCCCTTATTATCATACCAATCCAGTGCTCAAAAACACTCAACACCTACCTTAGCATGGGAGAGTAATCCTTTTAGTTGTAAATCCCTTTATATCTTCATTACCTAAGATAAGTGATTAACACGTCATATGGCCATGAGCATTTTCTCATCTAGACCTTTTTCTATAATCCAGTAGGCACCTATATATCAAATCATACATCTTTCCCCAAATTTTATTTCATCAAAAACTTAAGCTTCTACATGATCAACAAAACCTTGCAAGGAATACATCACTTATTCTTCTAGTTTTTGTAAATCACTGCATCCATATAGAATACACATTCATGCATCATGCATCACAAGTCCTTCCAAAACTTATAATATTCAGTGCATTATTATTAAGTGCATCTTTACTGGATTTCATGAACAATCATTATACATCCAAGGCCCATCCAAAGCCATTAGCTTATCATGGTACATTTAGATAGTAAAAAGGAGCTAAATAACAGTAAATTTTATTGCTCTAAAAAGATAATTATTACATATGTATGCCCCTTTATTTAGAAAACGGGGAGATGAGAGAATACAACAAATGATGTGGGACTAAATACAAGTCGTGCGGGCAGAACGATTTGACACAGTCAAATCGCCCAACTATATAAAGAATATAAAACGACACAACCTCTGAACTCCCGTGATGGCTAACACCCAGACTGCAGCTGCAATTAACACCAGGCCGCTGCGGTCAACTCCCAGTCCGCTGCGACGGCTAACTCCCACACCACTACTGTGGTAATCCTCCGGACCGCTGCTGCGGCTACCCTCATGACTGCTGCTGCGGCTAACCTCCACACCGTAGCTGTGGCTAAGCTTCAGACTGCTGCTGCGGCTAACCTCCAGATCGTTGCTACGGCTTACGTCCAGACTGCTGCTGCAAACCTTTAGACCGCATTTACGACAAACCTCTAGGCCGCTGCTGCGGATAGCCAACAGACCGTTGTTGCAAACTCTAACCAAGACGTTGGAAAGGTTATCAAATAGACCGCTGGTACCAACTGCCAGACCACAGACCGGATAGGCGGCTGGTCCAAACTACCAGATCGCTGAACAGACAGGCCGCTGCGACTAGAATAGATAATCTCCTAAACTCTGGTTCCAACACTCCCCCCAAGCTAGAGCATATATATCAACCATGCTCAGCTTGCTACAAACTTTCGAGAACTAGGTAACTGGCTTTGTGAAAACATCAGCTAGATCCTTATTAGAGTTAATATATAGTGTACATATTTGATTCTTCAGAATCTCTTCTCTGATAAAATGACAATGCACTTCAATATGCTTCGTTCTCTCATGAAAGACAAGATGCTTTGACATGTATATAACTGCTTTACTCTCACAGAACATTGGTAGTGGATAATCATAAAGCTCTCCCAGATCCAGCAATAAAGTCCATGTCTACTTTAGCTCGCAAATAGTTAGAGCCATGCTTTTGCATTCTACTTCTACACTCGACCTAGCAATTACATCCCGTTTCTTGCTCTTCCAACTGACCAGGTTACCTCCAATGAATGTATAAAAACCAGATGTTGACTTCCTATCTCCCTTATCATCTGCGTAGCTAGCATCAGAATAAGCCTATATCTTTAAATGTCCCCTTCTCTGAAACAAGAGCCCTTTTCTTGGTGCGTCTTTTACATACTCTAGAATCTTTAGAGCTGACTGCATATGACATTCCCTTAGGGCTTGCATAAATTGGCTCTCTCCCTACTGCATAATAAATATCTGGTCTTGTGATTGTCGAATAAATGAGTTTACCGACAAGATGTATATACCTGGTGACATTTTCAAGAAGAGGAGAAGTTTCACTCCAGCATTTATCATCTCCAACAGTCATAGGAGACCAAGCAGTTTTAGTCCCAAGAAGACTTGTTTCTTTTAAAACATCCAATGCATACTTCTGCTATGAAAGAACAATAGAAGCGGGTTTTCGAGCTATCTCAATCCCTAGAAAATACTTAGGAGACCACATATCCTTGGTAACAAAATGTCGAAGCAGATGAGTGATGAAGTCAGTGAAGCGGCCAAGTCCAGAAGCGCTTAGTAATGAAGGTTCGCTCAACGCACTCAACGCCTGAAAGTACAAAATAGTTGACAAGGGGTTTTTGTGCTGAGTGAAGGCCATTCACTCAACACACTCAACGTCTGGGATATAACTGTGAAAATGGCTAAGTCTACAAATGCTGATGTCAGTATGAGTTAGCAAAGTTTCAAAATATTATGGGAAAGCTACAGTACACGACAAATAGCGCCAGAAGCCTACTATACATATTTCTCTATAAAAGCAAGGTTGTAGTCAACAACCTCAGCCGGGCCCATGAGTCAAATAGTCATTGGATGGAGGAAGATAAAAGGGATAAGATCGGCGGAAGCAATGTACAACTTTTAGGGTTTAACATTTCGTAAAGAGGTGGAACTTCTTTGTCTTCTCTCTCACCATTGTTGCGGAGTTTGAAGTTGAAGATCAAACCCATTAATCTAAAAGTTCACCCAATTAGTTGTAGCTATCCTCACCTGCTACAACAAGTTCAGAAGTGTATTCTGAGAAAGAAGAAAAAGCAGAGCCTTCAAATTTCTGCAGTTAAGGTTAGCTGTTTGAAGTATAAAAAGAACTATGTACTCCTTTGTCTTCAACAACAAGTTCAGATACTTGTGTTTCTGAGATACTTCTAGAACAAGCAGCAGTTTAATGAAGATCAACATTCTTGTTGCTGATAAGAGGTTAGGGCTGAGTTAACTCAGCTCAAGAAGTAGTAGGCTTAGAGAACTTCTCTGGAGTCAAATCAATAACAACAAAACTCTTTCTTTTTTGTAGGATCCTTTGGATCTGATTTGTAGGCCTATTTTATAAAGGATGAGGTAGGATCCTATGTGGATATGAGGTAGGCCATTTGCCTGAGATAGGAGAGTCATTCTCTCGGAGGTAGGGCCATTGTGCTTGAGTTGTAGGATCCAGCTTTGGATCTGAGGTAGGGCCTTTGCGCCTGAGTTGTTGGATACAACTTTGGATTTGAGGTAGGGCTTTTGTGCCAAAGCTGTAGGAGAGTCATCCTCATAGGACTATTGATTTGGCTTAAGGTAGGTGATTATTGGATCACTGAGTTATAGGAGCAAGCTTGCTCTGAGGTAGGGCTTTGTGCCCGAGGTAGGTCTTGGAGGAGACTGAGAGATCCTGAGGGATATGTGTTGTAAGCTCTAAGGAGCCGAGTTTTGGAAAAGTGACTTATCTAACACACTATTAGAAAGGTGGGAGGGACATTATATGTAACTATAATCCGGGGAACCAAATCTGGCGTGCGTTATTTATGTTCATGAAAGCAAGCTAACTAAGCTAACTCAACACAACTAAAACACAAAGAAAATAAAGAAGTCTTAAAAGAGACCAAAAACATATTCACCCCCTCTAGGTGTTTAGCTGCCATTGAAAACTAAAGACTTTCAAGTGGTACCAAAGGGAGGTTGCTCAAGATGGACTTAATAGTCTGAGTGATCTCAAAGGTTAGCTACAAGTACTATACTTATGGGTTCAGGAGAGAACCATAAGTAGCTGGGTTTCATGAAGCTTCCAATCTACAAGAAGGAGAACTTTCGAATCTAAAAAGAGAGGGTTAGACTCTTCATGGAAGCATCTGACACAAGGATCTTTGTTATTGTCAAAGAAGGACCTTTCATCCCAATAAAAGTCTCAGTTCTTGATGCAATAGTCCAGACACCAAAGAAATATTCTGAAATGACCAAGGATGAGGTCATATTGGATACAATGGATACGAGGGCACAAAATATTATTGTGAGTGTCATAGATGATTTTATCTTCCAAAACCTTGTCCACTACAAGACCTCTAAGGAAATGTGGGTCACTCTAGTGGTATACATGGAGGGAACTGAAGAGGTCAGAGATTACAGGAAGTTCATTTTCAACCAGGAGTATGAGGCATTCAGGCAGTCCAAGAGAGAGCATTGCTGATTGCTATGAAAGATTTTTAAGAATAGTGAATGAGATGATCACCCATGGAAGGGCCTTAATCAATTATGAGCTTAATGAAAAGTTCCTAAGGTCTCTAACTAGAGGCTTGGACATAAAGATATATGCCATTAGAGAGGTGACAAAGCTAGCTGATACTCCACCTCATACACAATTTAGAAAGTTGTTCTCTTATGGGATGCAACTGGCTACCAGGAAAGAGAAGGAGACCATCAGCAGATCCCAGGCCAAGAAAAATTCTTTGGCCTTCATAGCAGACATCATAGAGAAGAACAATGAGAGGATTGCCTCTCCTCCAAGGAGACCTGCTGATTCAGATAGCACAGGGCTAAGCTCACCTAACATCAACTTGTCAAATAAAGACTTTGTTGCCTTCTCTAGGTAGTTTCAGAAGATGATGAAGAGGAAGCAGTGTAGGAGCAGACCTTCCTCCTCTCATCACAGGAAGAAGCAATCTAAGAGAGACATGTATGATTCTAAAACTAGTAAACATATTTCCTCTAAAGTGGTTTGTTATTGGTGCAACAAACCAGTGCATGTGATTCCTAACTTCCCAGTAAAGAGTAGAGAGGCTGGTGATAAAGAGGTCCACCAGCACATGGGCAAGAAGGAAAAATCCTTCATTGCAAAGAAGGAGAAGAGCTGGAGTCAATCTGAATTAGCATCTTCTGAATCTGAAGAAGAGGAAGCCTACATTGAGCCATTTGCTACTGAAGAAGAAGCTGGAGAAGCTGCTGAAGGAGCAGAAGATTATCGTGCCTCCAGAATAGGGATCAAGGCCCCCTAGAGGAGGATGGAGATGAAGAAGAAGCCAACAGTTGCTATGGGCTGATGGACAGGTCTGATGAAGAATCCAGCTAGGGTCATCCTGGTCTAGAAAAGGTATTCTCTCTATCCTGCTCATCTTCTAAATCAGCTTATGAGGCTAGTCCAAATTCTGTTGTATCATCATCCAGTGATGATGATGGGTTATAATCCAAGGAAGATGTCAATCAATTGATTGACAAGTATGGTGTACTTCTGGATGCTTTCAAGAGAAGTTGGCCAAGAAGAAGGCTGAGGAGATTACCTCCCTTCGGCTAACTGCTTCCCAGCAGGCTGAGAAAACAACCCCGTTGGATCAAAAGTCTAGGGAAATCAGCCAACTGAAAAATATCTCTCTCATTCAGATTGACACCATCAAGTTCAAGAATAGTCTTATTAAGGATCTTGAAAAAAACTCCAGAGGGAGAAAATGATAGTGACTAGTTATTCTAAGCTAAGTATTGTGATTTCCTTGATAGACTCCTCCTCTCAAAAGGGTAAGAAGGGGTTGGGATTTAAGGGAAGCATAAAAGTTGCCTACTCCAAAGGGAAAGGCAAAGCTCCAGTTCAGTCTCTGGGACCCAACCCTCCCATTCCCTTTAAGAAAGTTATGTTACCTTCAAACAGGCATGACCAAGAGAGCATCTATGGTCACTGGATGAATGGTAGATCCACAAGTATGTATAAAGATGTTCACAACTATGGTGGAAGGTATAGTAGGGGAATGAGTGCCTTTAAGACTCCCCATGAGAAAATTCAAATTGACCATCATGAACCATTTGTCTTTGGTACCCCAGCCCCAACTCTCAAGGACAAGGCAGTGGCTTTCACTCTAAACTGTCCAACAAAGACTCAGACCAAGGGTGTCACAACCCGCATTTTCTCCGAAATTAAGAAGTATCAGAGTAGAAAAAAACGCGTGTTGTGATGCCACGTCGGACAAGGGATAACTGCCGACGCTCAGGCAACCACCAACTACTAAGACTATGAAAGTTCAAAAGCTTTAATGATGTGAAAATCAATTATATTTTAGAGGACGTATCCCTCGGCTTCGTGGATCAACTAGTCCACCCCTCAAAATTATACTTATACGTAGCGGAAAATACTTTATTCATTTTTTTAACATCCTAAGAGAATGCATAAGCGTCCCCAGGGGACACCTAAGACTATGCAAGACCCTAGATTTAACTTATTAATATATATATATGAAATACCCTTTTACGTGGTTTTGAAAGTAGTGATTAAGCCTTTTAGAAAGGAAAACATGATGTCTATGTTTTTGATATAATAATTATTTTCTTTTATAGGTTTTAAAGTAACTAGCAACCTAACATAAATCATCCAAGAAGCAAGTTGAATAAACTCCAAAACAGGAAATCTAGCAGTATAAGCAGAGAACAAAGCATCTAAAAGAGAAACCACCAGTGGGCGCCAACAACTGACACGAACCCACTGGTGAGTAGGCATATCTGTACTACAAGTCTAAAGTAACTACCTCCCAGGAGTGAGGAAAAGAAACTCAGCAGCAGCTATAACACTAGCAAACTCCAGAAGAACCCTAGTCGCACAGTCGGCTATAAACCTGAACCTGAGGCATTCAAAGAAGAGAACACCTCAGCAAAGCAATATATATCAATAGGAAAATGAAACAATAGTATAAAGATGAAGTGGGACAGGTAAGAATAAAATAAACAAGTGAAGGAGAAATACTCGCCATGAGTGAGTAAAAAGGGGTGCACCAAGTGCACGGGTGAAGTCAAGCCTCACAATTCTCTGCAAGAAGGATTAGCCAAAAAAACAAAATCCTAACGTAAAGCTAGAGCAGGAAGAGCCACCTAGTACTGGAGATGGACAAAATCAGAAATAGGGGCCTAGACTGGTGGCAACGGTCCAACCACGTCTAACAGGCCTAAACATCTCAAGGTGCTGTGGTGGTGGCATCGGTCCAACTCAACCAAACAGCTCACATTGTCTTAATAAGACAAGAAGTAAAACAAGGGTGGCGGCATCGGTCCGACCCACCTCAAAAAAACCACATCCTACTCCAGCACTAAGTGACTCGGGAAAACCCTATCCGGTAGTTCCATGAACCACCAAGAAGTCACCACATCCCTATTCCAACTAGAGCAACCCGCCTAAGAACCTTATATGCATACCAAGGGACTAAACATCGAGTTCGTCCAAGCAAGAGGGTTGACACAATTAAATTGAAGGTGACACGATACCAAGTTTATGTAAGTATTTTGATACTAAACGCGTACCGATAATGTGATATTAAGCATGACTAGTGGCTTGATCTCAACTACATATGTACTGAACTAGCTTGGTACAAAACCTATACGGTTAACTTGATGTAAACCATAGACATTTAAATTGATACGACCCATAAACAACTGAATCGATGCGACCCATAAACAATTAAATTGGATGGTTGGTAACAATCATTAACAAAGGGGCTTGACACTAAATGCAAGCTAGAGGATTGACACACCAAAAAGAAACGACAAGAGGGTTGGGTGGCCTCGATACCAATCCGATTTTTTTTGGGGCAACCAAGGGGCAACTATGATAAAATCCTTGCAACTAATAATAATGAAATCACATCAATGGTTTACACCCAAAGAAACCGCAAACAATTAAATACCTCATGAATGGACAAAACTTGAAATTAAGGCACTTAGATTATATCCTATCGGGGCAAGATTCCTAGTGCTGAAATCACATCAAGGAGTTCTTGCAACAAGATTCCTAGTGCTGAAATCACATCAAGATTCCTAGTGCTGAAATCATATCAAGATTCCTAGTGCTGAAAGCATATCAAGATTCCTAGTGCTGAAATCATATCAAGATTCCTAGTGCTGAAATCATATCCTATCGGGGCACTTAGATTAATAATGAAATCACATCAAGGACTTCTCATGAATCAAGCAACAAAACTAGCATGAAAAAAATTTACTTTGGCAAGGGAATACTTGCCTAGATCTTAGGAGAAATTCGGCCAGCAACGTTCTTCCCAATAGGACAAGATCACAGCCAACAATCCTATGAAAACACTGGACAAAAAAACTGGGCGGTCAAGCATGGAAAAAAACGAGAACTCCAACCCCCGATCGGAAAAAAGGATGGTGAAATCCCAAAATAGTTACCTCGGAACGCAGATCTAGCCTAGAGGAGTTCGAATCTGGCCTCGAACTGGAGATCCGGGCTGAAAAGGGCGGCGAACGGGCGGTCGGAGCGCCGCGGGGCTTCCGCCTGATTTCTTCCGCTCGGGTTCTGCCTGCGTCGGGTTTGGGGGGGGGGAGATAACCTAATGAGATATATATATATATATATATATATATTCATACCCTAATTTACTAACTCACCTATATAATTATGACTTATCTAATAATTAACCCTATACTAATTTTAATTGACTCAATCCTAAGGGCAGCCCCAAATTGCCCTTATTAACCAATCACTGACTAATTTACAATATATACATGTATTATTCCATATATACTAACACCTATTTGAACGTTAATACATTTACTCACACACACACACACATATAAACAAGCACATAAATATATTTTTTTATAAAGCTACGCACGCACGTGCACGTATGCATTAATTCGCCGGCATGCCTAAATCACTCGTCATGCTAAAATGTGTAATTATATGCATATGCTAAAATAAAATGACTACCCGCTAACAAGCCACCGTCGAAACGACATGAAAATTAACGCTCTCGGATTCCGAACAAATCCGCACTGTAGCTAAACACTCGGGCTACGAAAACATCGGCGAAGTCGGACACAACCTCCGACGACCACACACTCGGGCTAATCTCACCCGAAGCCAAAGCACAAGGATTCCCTAAGAGGCTCAGTCGGGCCTCCAAAACAGACGCCGGCTAGCTGGGGCAACCATACAACAGGCTATAACCTCTAAGAATACCTAACGAGGTACTCTAACAACGGCACGAGCCGGAAATGCGCCAACGTAACGCCAGACAAGGACTTAAATAATTGCCGAAAAATTCGGGGGCGTTACAGTCACTCCTCCTAAAAGAAAGTTTCATCCTGAAACTTTACGTACACTACTTCTACCAAAGAGGAAAGTAACAATATAAAAGTTACTAGGAAAAAAACATACCCAACAAGTCAGGAGTACAGGCGAGGGTACGCCTCCCTCATAGCCGACTCTAGCTCCCAAGTCGCACTTTCCAAATCTTGATTCTTCCAAAGAACCTTCACCATCGGGATAGACTTTGATCGCAGCACCCGGTCCTGAGTATCCAAGATGCGGACCGGCACCTCAACATATGAGAGGTTAGGCTCCAACTGGGGCACAACATCCAAGACTTGCCCACTGCTCCGCACACACTTCCGCAGCTGGATTACATGAAAGACATTATGTACGCCCGGGAAGTTGGCTGGTAGATCCAACCTATATGCTGCCACACCAATACGCTCCAAAATTCTGAATGGGCCCACGTACCTCGGATCCAGCTTATGGTTCTTGTCGAACCTCTTCACTCCAACCATCGGAGACACCTTCAAGAAGACCAAATCCTCCACCGAAAATTCCAAATCAGACCAATGCCGGTTGACATTCTTGTCATATCTCTCCTGAGCTAACCGAAGCTTTTCCCGAATGAGCTTCATAGCAACCTCCATTTCCTCTAGAGCATCAGGACCCAACAAAGGCCTCTCACCGGCCTCAGTCCAAAACAACGGAGTTCTGCAGCGCCTCCCATACAATGCCTCGAAGGGAGCCATTTGCAAGCTCTCTTGGTAACTGTTATTGTAGGCAAACTCCATGAGCCGCAAACGCTCATCCCACGCTCCACCGTGGTCTAGAATGCAGCACCTGATCATATCCTCCATAATTCGGTTCAACCGCTCGGTCTACCCATTTGTCTGAGGGTGGTAAGCGGTAGAATATCTCAAGTCTGTACCCAAACCCTCCTGTAAACTCTTCCAGAAACGGGAAGTAAATCTGGAGTCTCGGTCTGAAATGATACTCACAGGAACTCCATGCAGTCGGATGACCTCGCTCAAATACAACTTTGTTATCTTCTTCATCGGGTACTCGACCTTATAAGGTACGAAGTGCGCACACTTCGTGAAACGGTCCACGATCACCCAAACTGAGTCAAATCCCCTTGGAGATCTCGGTAAGCCCGTAATGAAGTCCATGGAGATACTTTCCCACTTCCAAGTCGGGATTTCCAAAGGAGTCAGCTTTCCACCAGGCCTCCCATGATCGGCCTTCACCCGCTTGCAAGTGTAACATTCAGAAACATACCGAGCTATATCCCCTTTCATACCATGCCACCAGGCGATCTGCTTCAAATCATGATACATCTTCGTGGATCCTGGGTGGTAGGAAACACTGGATCCATGAGCCTCTTTGCATACCATACTCCTGATGTCTCCAACCGCGGGGATGCAAAACCTGTCGCGGTACTTCAAGGTACCTGAATCATCGATGGAGAAGTCCGGCAACTCCCCTCTCTCAGCTCTGAGGTACAGGTGTAACAAATCTGGATCATCCTTCTGGTGCAACCTGGTGAGCGAAATCCAAGATGGCTCTGTCACTGCCAAACTGCTTTGCAAATCACAGCATCCCACAAAGATGTCCATCAACAAGAACTCTTCCACTAGACGGTCCGCCGTGAGGTTGAAGATCTTCCATGTCGTGCAGCTCAGGGCGTCGGCCACCACGTTGGCCTTGCCTGGATGGTACTGGATCTCCACGTCATAATCGGCCACAAACTCTAACCACCGTCGCTGGTGCAGATTCAGCTCCTTCTGAGTAAACACGTACTTCAGGCTCTTATGATCTGTGAAAATCTTGCACTGGGCCCCATAGAGTAGATGCCTCCACAGCTTCAACGTAAAAATCACCTCCGCAAACTCGAGGTCATGCTTAGGATAATTCCGCTAATGAGTTTTCAACTGCCGCGACCCATACGCGATCACCTTCCCCTCTTGCATCAACACGCCTCCGAGCCCAACATGCGAGGCATCCACATAAACATCATAGTCCTTGCCCTCCGTAGGCAATGTCAAAACAGGAGCGGTGCACAATATCCTCTTTAGCTCCAGAAAGGCCTCCTCGCACTGCTCGCTCCAGATGAACGCAGCATGTTTCTGCATCAGCTTAGTTAAGGGCGCTGCCAAGGTAGAAAAGCCCTCAACAAACCTTCTATAATAGCCGGCCAACCCCAAGAAGCTCCTAATCTCCTTGGGTGTGCTCGGCCTATGCCAATCCATCACCGCAGAAATCTTCACCGGGTCCACTGAAATGCCATCCTTGTTCACCACATGACCCAGGAAGGACACCTGAGGCAACCAGAACTCACATTTGCTCAATTTGGCGTACAACTGATGATCTCTCAAGGCAGATAACACCAACCGCAAGTGTTGATCATGCTCCGCAGCATTCCGTGAGTAAATCAGAACGTCGTCTATGAATATGACCACAAACTTGTCCAGAAAATCTTTGAACACCCGGTTCATCATGTCCATGAATGCTGATGGCGCGTTGGTCAACCCAAAAGACATAACTAGGAATTCGAAATGTCCATGCCTCGATCGAAAAGCCGTCCGTGGAATGTCCGACTCTCGGATCCTGAGCTGATGATATCCTGATCGAAGGTCAATCTTGGAGAACACAGAGCTGCCACGCAACTGATCGAATAAGTCGTCGATTCTGGGCAGGGGGTACCTGTTCTTGATGGTGACTTTGTTCAACTCCCTATAGTCGATGCAAAGGCGCATCGAACCATCTTTCTTCTTCACATAATTAACAGGTGCACCCCAGGGCGACGAGCTCTGCCTTATGAAACCCTTCTCCAATAACTCATCCAGCTGGGTACGCAGCTCCTCCAGCTCTCGCGGGGCCATCCGGTACGGCGCCTTAGCAATAGGACGCGTACCCGGCTCCAAATCAATCACGAACTCGACATCTCTAGCAGGGGGAAGACCGGGAAGGTCGCTAGGAAACACATCAGAAAACTCACGGACAATAGGAATCTCATCCAACAGCGGCACACTGCTAACAGTCCCCAGCACCGAGACTAAGCAAGCAAAACAATCAGAACTGAATAACCTCTGAGCACATACCGCAGAAATCGCCGAAGAGGCCTGGCGCGGATCGCCATAAATACTCCCAGGATGACCGTTGTCCTTCTTCAAATCCAAGCGTTTACCCCTGCACTGGATCACTGCATCGTATCTGGACAACCAATCCATACCCAGGATGACGTCGAAATCTTCCAAATCTATAACCTTCAGATCTGCCTTGGCTGGGAAATCCCCCAACATAATAGGACAATCCAGAATGCCCTGATCTGATATCACGGAATCACTCGAAGGGAATTTGACGCAAAAGGCATCACCGACACGATCAAGAACCAGCTCGCACCGCTCTATAAAGGCCCTAGCCACAAATGAGTGGGTAGCACCTGAGTCAAAGAGAACGCGCGCCCAGCGGTTCTTTACCTTAAAACTCCCTATATAAATATAAACGGGGAAATTACACAATCAATAAAGAAAACAAAAGCCAAACTAATCTGTAATGGAAGTAAAAGACTAGCAAGAAGGTTTACCTGAAATGACTTGCGTCGAAGTTTGAGCCTCCGCTGCGGATATCACGTTCAGCTTCCCTTTACCTCTATCCATAGACTGAGGCGGTGGCAACGCCTGAAGAGAAACTGGTCGGTGCACAGACTGGAGCTGCGGGCATCGGGCCTTGGTATGACCTTTCTGTCTGCACTGATAGCAGACCTTGTCCTTCAACTAGCAACGGGCAATCTCATGCCCCTCTTTCTTGCACAGAGTACACACCACATTCTGCCTGGGAGCACCCTGAATAGCATGCACATGCTCCTTCTGCGCCGCCGCCCTCTTGAAACATCTCTCAGTAGGATGGCCCTACCGGCCACAAAAACTACAAACCTCCTTGCTCCTCTTCCCCGAAGGAGCACCGGGCACTTGGGGGTTCTTTGCTTCAGCAGCTTTCCTCTTCTCATTCCTTGCTTGTTGTCCTCTTTACTTCGCATTTTCGATGGCCTCTATCTTCAAAGCGGCCTCCACTGCCCCAGCATAACTCACCGCTCCATGAGCCACCGCTAGCTGCTGTACATTGCTCCGCAGGCCACCGAGGAAACGCTTCGCTCTATCCTCCTCCGAGCTCACCAAACTAGAGGCAAAGCGACTGAGTTTGCTAAACTCAATCTCATACTCGCTGACTGAGAGCTGCCTCTGCTTCAAATGCAAGAAGTCATTCATCAGCCTGTCTCGCTCCACTGACGGTAGAAATTTCCGCATCAAGATCTCCTTGAAGGAAGCCCAAGTGCTTCCTCCTACCATTCTCTACTTCTCCCTCATCCACCAGCTCTTCGCTAACCCCTTCAGCTGATAGGCGGCCAGCATCACCTTCTGATCCTCAGACACTCCAGAGTAGTGAAACATTTCTTCTATGGTAATCAACCAGTCATCCAATATCATGAAGTCCGCCTTACCATCGTAGGTAGGGGGTCGCAGTCGCTGGAACAGAGTAATGAAAGCCATCTCCGGGGGCACCACCACTGGAGGCACCAAAGGGGCTGGGGGTGCAGGAGGTGCGGGAACAGCTAAACCCGCAGCAGGATCCTGCGCTCTCTGGGCTAGTCCTGCCACTACAGATATCAGAGACTGGATCTGAGACTGAACGTCCACCATCTGCCTCGATAGAGCCTCATTGCTCTACCTCAGACTTTTCATAACTGCACCGCTTTGAGCACTAGAAGACTCACCCTCAGATTGGGGAGTCAATCTCGCCACCCTATGCTTAGGCGCCATCCTAAAAAGATCAAACAATCAATCATCAGAACCTAGTTCAACTACTAGGACAAAACAACAGGTACAGACAAACCTGCATAAGTACTTGCTTTCACTGCCAACTTGCTCTGGGGTTTTTTTTTATCTATATATATATTTTTATACAAAGGAAATAATGTCATGCTTAACCTAAGATGGTTCACCACCATCACACTAACTCTTGTGCCTATATCGAGAATGCATGAATTTATATTCTTTTTTACTCAAAACCATGTGTGTACGTATGTCATCCAGCAAGCCTTTAGCTTGGCACGTTGTGCTTATGCAATGTTATGCTATGCATGATTGTGCTATGCATTCTAAAAAGGCTCTAATGCATGTTATGAGCGGCGTACACATGAAAATGTTATGCATCCCATACTACATAATATTTTCATGCAACGAAAAAGAAAACGCGCTAGTCGCATTCATGTGGTGAGGTTATGCATCACATACTACATAACCCTCACATGTTGCCTCCTATGGTGGATCCATATACAAACATATATTATGCACCCCATACTACATAATATGTCATGTATACTTCATGTTATGCTATGAGTGTAGTGTTCGTGCTTCAGCCAAGACGTGCTAATGACATATCGGTGTGTGTATGACATGATGCTAAACTTCTAATACCTAAAAGGAAAGGTTGCCCGATAAATTATCAAGCAACCTCCCTCTGATACCAACTGTCACAACCCGCATTTTCTCCGAAATTAAGAAGTATCAGAGTAGAAGAAAACGCGCGTTGTGATGTCACGTCGGACAGGGGATAACTGCAGACGCTCAGGCAACCACCAACTACTAAGACTATGAAAGTTCAAAAGTTCTAATGATGTGAAAATCAATTATATTTTAGAGGTCGTATCCCTCGGCTTCGTGGATCAACTAGTCCACCCCTCAAAATTATACTTATACGTAGCGGAAAATACTTTATTCATTTTTTTTTAACATCCTAAGAGAATGCATAAGCGTCCCCAGGGGACACCTAAGACTATGCAAGACCCTAAATTTAACTTATATAATATATATAGGAAATACCCTTTTATGTGGTTTTGAAAGTAGTGATTAAGCTTTTTAGAAAGGAAAACATGATGTCTATGTTTTTGATATAATAATTATTTTCTTTTATATGTTTTAAAGTAACTAGCAACCTAACATAAATCATCCCAAAATCAAGTTGAATAAACTCCAAAATAGGAAATCTAGCAGTATAAGCAGAGAACAAAGCATCTAAAAGAGAAACCACCAGTGGACGCCAACAACTGACATGAACCCACTAGTGAGTAGGCATATCTGTACTACAAGTCTAAAGTAACTACCTCCCAGGAGTGAGGAAAAGAAACTCAGCAGCAGCTATAACACTAGCAAACTCCAGAAGAACCCTAGCCGCACAGTCGGCTAAAAACCTGAACCTGAGGCATTCAAAGAAGAGAACACCTCAGCAAAGCAATATATATCAATAGGAAAATGAAACAATAGTATTAAGATGAAGTGGGACAGGTAAGAATAAAATAAACAAGTGAAGGAGAAATACTCGCCATGAGTGAGTAAAAAGGGGTGCACCAAGTGCACGGGTGAAGTCAAGCCTCACAATTCTCTGCAAGAAGGATTAGCCAAAAAAAATCCTAACGTAAAGCTAGATCAGGAAGAGCCACCTAGTACTGGAGATGGACAAAATCAGAAATAGGGGCCTAGACTGGTGGCAACGGTCCAACCACGTCTAACAGGCCTAAACATCTCAAGGTGCTGTGGTGGTGGCATCGGTCCAACTCAACCAAACAGCTCACATTGTCTTAATAAGACAAGAAGTAAAACAAGGGTGGCGGCATCGGTCCGATCCACCTCAAAAAAACCACATCCTACTCCAGCACTAAGTGACTCGGGAAAACCCTATCCGGTAGTTCCATGAACCACCAAGAAGTCACCACATCCCTATTCCAACTAGAGCAACCCGCCTAAGAACCTTATATGCATACCAAGGGACTAAACATCGAGTTCGTCCAAGCAAGAGGGTTGACACAATTAAATTGAAGGTGACACGATACCAAGTTTATGTATGTATTTTGATACTAAACGCGTACCGATAATGTGATATTAAGCATGACTAGTGGCTTGATCTCAACTACATATGTACTGAACTAGATTGGTACAAAACCTATACGGTTAACTTGATGTAAACCATAGACATTTAAATTGATACGACCCATAAACAACTGAATCGATGCGACCCATAAACAATTAAATTGGATGGTTGGTAACAATCATTAACAAAGTGGCTTGATACTAAATGCAAGCTAGAGGATTGACACACCAAAAAGAAACGACAAGAGGGTTGGGTGGCCTCGATACCAATCCGATTTTTTTGGGGGCAACCAAGGGGCAACTACGATAAAATCCTTGCAACTAATAATAATGAAATCACATCAATGGTTTACACCCAAAGAAACCGCAAACAATTAAATACCTCATGAATGGACAAAACTTGAAATTAAGGCACTTAGATTATATCCTATCGGGGCAAGATTCCTAGTGCTGAAATCACATCAAGGAGTTCTTGCAACAAGATTCCTAGTGCTGAAATCACATCAAGATTCCTAGTGCTGAAATCATATCAAGATTCCTAGTGCTGAAATCATATCAAGATTCCTAGTGCTGAAATCATATCAAGATTCCTAGTGCTGAAATCATATCCTATCGGGGCACTTAGATTAATAATGAAATCACATCAAGGACTTCTCATGAATCAAGCAACAAAACTATCATGAAAAAAATTTACTTTGGTAAGGGAATACTTGCCTAGATCTTAGGAGAAATTCGGCCAGCAACGTTCTTCCCAATAGGACAAGATCACAGCCAACAATCCTATGAAAACACTGGACAAAAAAACTGGGCGGTCAAGCATGGAAAAAAACGAGAACTCCAACCCCCGATCGGAAAAAAGGATGGTGAAATCCCAAAATAGTTACCTCAGAACGCAGATCTAGCCTATATGAGTTCGAATCCGGCCTCGAACTGGAGATCCGGGCTGAAAAGGGCGGCGAACGGGCGGTCGGAGCGCCGCGGGGCTTCCGCCTGATTTCTTCCGCTCGGGTTCTGCCTGCGTCAGGTTTGGGGGGGGGGGGAGATTACCTAATGAGATATATATATTTATATATATATTCATACCCTAATTTACTAACTCACCTATATAATTATGACTTATCTAATAATTAACCCTATACTAATTTTAATTGACTCAATCCTAAGGGCAGCCCCAAATTGCCATTATTAACCAATCACTGACTAATTTACAATATATACATGTATTATTCCATATATACTAACACCTATTTGAACGTTAATACATTTACTCACACACACACACATATAAACACGCACATAAATATATTTTTTTATAAAGCTACGCACGCACATGCACATATGCATTAATTCGCCGGCATGCCTAAATCACTCGTCATGCTAAAATGCGTAATTATATGCATATGCTAAAATAAAATGACTACCCGCTAACAAGCCACCGTCGAAACGACATGAAAATTAACGCTCTCGGATTCCGAACAAATCCGCACCGTAGCTAAACACTCGGGCTACGAAAACATCGGCGAAGTCGGACACAACCTCCGACGACCACACACTCGGGCTAACCTCACCCGAAGCCAAAGCACGAGGATTCCCTAAGAGGCTCAGCCGGGCCTCCAAAACAGACGCCGGCTAGCTGGGGAAACCATACAACAGGCTATAACCTCTAAGAACACCTAACGAGGTACTCTAACAACGGCACGAGCCGGAAATGCGCCAACGTAATGCCAGACAAGGACTTAAATAATTGCCGAAAAATTCGGGGGCGTTACAAAGGGTAAGTCTATCAGTAGGCCAGATCTGGCCATCTCTAATGCTATAAATGGTATGTCATCTACAAAGAAGATTGCTATAAATTGTTGAATTTTGTGAAGTGGAAGTGGTTGACGGGACAGGCCGGGCGGCCTGGGGCGGACAGCTTTGGAGGACTAGGCGAACTGGGCGGACTGAGATGTGCGGCCTGGTGGAAGGTCTAGTGGAAAGCCGGCTGTCTTCTGAGCGGCTTGTTGCATGAAGTACGCGGACTATGCGGCCTGGTTTCTGCGGATAGGGTGTTTGCTGATTTACTTTGCCAAGGAGCGGCCTGAGCGGATAGAGGCTTGCGGACAGGTGCATTGCTCAGTGGCCGCAGGTGCAAGCTTGTGCTGATAGGCGGTTTGGCTCGTGTCCGCGAGTAGCTTGCGGACTGTTGTGTCCGCGGTGTGGGCTGTTGCGGACTTGGCTTAGAGCTTGGCTGAGGACTTGTCGAGCTCTGGTGGCACAGCAGGCGATTTGCTGTAGAGATCGATTGGCGGACTGAGGTTGGAGTCCGAGGATGGCTGCTGCGTTGGACAGGAGTGCGAGGAGCTCGCGGACTGATGGCGGTCTGTGCTAGGGTGTTTGGCGGACGGGAATTTGAGTCCGCCATGCTCGCATTGTCCCTTGATGGTTTTGTACTTGGTCACACCTTGTGCCAAGGCCATGGTGTCCGCGGTATCCGCCAAGTCCGCTGTGACCGGGCGGACTGTTGCTATCTGCCTTTGGTCGTGGACTTGTGGCGGATTGAGGTGTGAGTCTTGCGGACTGCCTCGGGTTGGTGCGGACTGCCATTGAAGGGGGTTGCTGTCCTGCAGTGGTTGGAGCTTTGCGGGCTGATGCCTTGTTCGCATAGCTTGGGCGGACTGGAGAGGGTTCGCCAATGTTTGCCTTGCTCCTGGCGGTTTTCCTTGGTATCCGGCTAAGTCCTTGCGGACTCAGCGGACGGTGTTTTTGCTATCGCGCGGGCTGGGGCAGTGTCGCTATCTCCTGGGCGGTGACCACACTCCTAACCTTGCCTATAAATAGGACCCCCTGGCAAACCTAAGTAACTAGAGTGAACAGTAAGTTGGGTTGAGCGAAGTGCTGCGGTCTCAGTTTGTCAGTCCGCGCGGATTGTTTCAGTGCTGACGTTTGTTGTATGCAAGTCGCGCGAGTAGCTTCAAGGAGCCAGGAGTTTGGCTGTGACTTCGGTCAAGTACTTGGAAGTGTGCGGTCTCTGCGGACTCAGCAGGAGGTCGCTCTGCGGCTTGTCAGTTCTATTTCATCTTTGCCAGCTTCAATAACCTGTCCGCCGGCTTCAGGCGGGTAGGGGTGTTCCTCAGTTCAGGTTCAGCAGGAGGCGAATAACGGTGTGTCCGTGCGGCCTCGCGGCTTCGGCAGACTCTGTGGCTATTCGGCGGATTGCAGCGTAGCGTGGGAAATCTCAGCGGACTCGGCGACCTCGGCGACCTCGCGGTCTCGACGGAATCCAGTGCTGTCCGCCCGGCTTGTTTTTTGGTGCTTTCTGTTTACAGCTGTTATACTAGCGAAATCATGTCTCGCTATGTATGCCTCGGATTGTAAAGAAGTGAATGAATAAAAGACCTGCTTGTGCTTCCATTGTTTGTTGGGATTAACCTCTGTTCCTTGGTTTCCGCTGGTTCAACGTGAGAACTGGGTAGTTCCGTAGATATTAATTTGGCGTTTGGGCTATCTTGCTGACCACGTTGAGAAAATTTAACATGGTAACAGTGTCAGGTTCCTGAGGTTCAGTTGCGTGAGCGGAAGTCAGCCAGTGTTGTTACTCAGTGATTGAGTGGTGATCAACCTGTGTTGTTGCTCGGAGCTGCTGAAAGGTTGCCAACAGGTGTTGCAATGGAAGGGAGTTTTGCAAGAGGTCTTGGCATTGAACTCTTAATGCCGACTAACTTCAAGAAGTGGAAGTCGTGCATGAAGAGTTATCTTCTTGGCGAGGAGCTGTGGGAAGTCGTCGGTGGAGACGACAGACAGGAAGTCACTGTTGCTTTCGGTACTGCTGAGCAGGTTAGGCTCTGGAGAAGAACAAATGCTAAGGCGGAGTTCATTCTGAAGAGAGCCGTGTCTCCGGAACTGTTTGATCACATCGTTGGGTGTGAGTCGGCTGCTGATATTTGGACAACCATTGATGAGTTGTTCAATAGGAAGAATGTGGCGCGGCTTCAGTTCCTGGAGAATGAGTTGGCCAGGGCAACTCAGGGAGACCTTTCCATCTCCAAGTACTTCTTAAAGATGAAGAGCTTGTGTGCTGAGCTGTCGGCACTGGATCCTGATGAGCCGATCTCTGAGGCAAAGATGAAAATGCACATCATCCGCGGCTTGCGGAAGGAGTATGTGGTCTTTGTCACATCTGTTCAAGGGTGGGCTACTCAGCCGTCGTTGCTTGAGCTGGAGAATCTGCTTGCCTCGCAGGAGAGCTTAGCAAGGCAGATGGCTGGAGTGAACCTGAATCAGGAAGGCAGCGAAGCTCTCTTCTCAGGAAAGAAGAAAGGATGGGAAGGGAAGAAGAAGAAGAAGGTGCAGGCCGCTGGTGAGAAGGAGACTTCAACTTCATATCCGCTGGAGAGGAGCAATGCTCCTAAGGACTGGAAGAAGAATCTGAAGTGCTACCGGTGTCATCAGCGAGGGCACTTCAAGCGGGACTGCAAGGTCAAACTGCAGCTTGGGCATGCTGCGGGAAAGGAGGAAGCTTGCTCGAGAAGTGAAGAAGCAGAATGGGGCGGAGCTTTTATGACGGGCACTTGTGTCCGGGCCTTGTCTGCTGAGGACTTCAACAGCGAGTGGATCGTGGACTCCGGGTGTGGTCATCACCTCACCGGAGACAAATCGAAGTTCACCTCCATGCAGGCTTACTCAGGTAATGAAGCTATTATCACTGCTGATAATATTGTTTATGCAGTAGAGAAAGAGGGGGTCATGTCTTTGGGTAGTGATCAGGGGCCACTCACGTTAAGGAGTGTGTATCACGTGTCGGACATGAAGAAGAACCTCTTCTCGGTGACCAATGTGGTGGACGCTGGTTATCACGTTCTGTTTGGGCCAACAGACGTGAGGTTCCTTCGCAACGTATCAGCGGTGAAGGCTGATGTTGCTCATGTTGGGAGGAGGGTGAAGAACTTGTTTGTTCTTTCCACCAATGCTTATGTTGATAAGATGAGGGCCAATGATAGCGCTTCTATCTGGCATGAGAGGCTGGGGCACGTTGGCATGGACAAGCTGAAGGCGATGGCGAGTAGAAGTTTGGTGAGGGGGTTGCCGAAGTTGTCCTCCTTTGGTGATGGGCATGTTTGCGCGGGCTGTCAATACGGTAAGGCACATCGCCTTCCGTTTGATAAATCACAAACAAGGAGCAAGAAACCACTGGAGTGCATTCATGGTGACCTGATGGGACCGTCGGTTACTGCCAGCCTTGGTGGAAGCAGATACATGCTTGTCTTGGTTGATGACTACTCAAGGTATACTTGGGTGTACTTCTTAAAGGAGAAGTCGGAAGCCTTCCGTTTGTTCGTGGAGTTCAAGGAGTTGGTAGAAGGTCGGCTTGGCTTGTGGATTAAGAAGTTTAGAACTGATAACGGGATGAGTTTGTCTCCTCCGAGTTTTCTATCTTCTGCAGGAAGCACGGGATCCAACGGGAGCTTACTTGTGCTCACACTCCACAACAAAATGGGGTTGCGGAGCGGAAGATCCGTCATTTGACGGAGACCTGCAAATGCTGGCTTCATGCGAAAGATATCCCAAGGTCCTTTTGGGCGTAGGGAATGTCTTGTGCTGCTTATGTTATCAACCAGATGCCACTCAGCCCTATCAACATGAAGTCTCCTATTGAGTTGTTGCTGAAGGATAAGCCGAGTGTTGGAAACCTTCGGTTGTTCGGTTCAACTTGCTACGTGCATGTCCCGGATGCTTCACGGACAAAGCTGGATGCGAAGGCAAGGAAACTTGTCTTTGTTGGCTATGATGAGCGGAAGAAGGGATGGAAATGCATGGACCCTGTGACGAAGAAGTTCGTGGTGTCAAGAGACGTTGTCTTTGACGAGCTGACGTCATATGGAGGTGGCTCGGTGGAGCTAACCGGAAGTAGCAAGGTTGATGAAGCACCGGTGGTGGCTGCTGAAGGCTTGGAAGAGGAGCTTGTTGTTTCACTAGCAGCTCCTGTTGCTTCGAACTCCGAGGCTGAGCCTTCTGGCTCAGGAAGCAGGGGGAGCACTGCTCAATGCTTGCCCCAGTAGGAGTGGAGCCCGAAGAAGCAACAGAAGTCGTGAGCAAGGAGTTGTGTCTTCGGAGATCGAAGAGGGTGGTTAAGCCACCGGCTCGGTACTGTGATGGGAATGCAGTAAGCTTTGTCTCCTGCTTCTTTGCAGGTCCTCTGGATGAGCGAGAGCCTGCAAACTTCAACGAGGCCACTGGAGTGAAGGAGTGGGAAGATGCCATGAAGGAATAGATTGATGCTCTGAAGAAGAATGAAACCTGGGACCTTGTGCCCAAGGTTGATGGCATTACTCCGGTTACTTGCAAGTGGGTGTATAAGTTGAAGAAGAAGGCTGATGGGAGCATTGATCGGTTCAAGGCTCGCCTAGTCGCTAGAGGATTCTCACAGCAGTATGGAGAAGACTATGAGGAGACATTCAGTCCAATTGCGAAGATGACTTCTGTAAGAGTGGTGATCGCCTTGGCTGCTAGCAAGGGATGGAGGTTGTGGCAACTCGATGTGAAGAATGCCTTTCTTTACGGAGAGATTGACAAGGACATCTTCATGGATCAGCCGCTTGGTTTTGTCTCTGAAAAGCATCCGGACTATGTCTCCAAACTCAGGAAGGCTCTCTATGGGTTGAAGCAAGCTCTTAGAGCGTGGTATGGGAAGATTGCAGAGTACTTGCAATTCTGTGGATACCATGCTTCTAACTCGGATTCAAGCTTGTTCGTCAAGAATAAGGGGGAGCTACAAGTCTTGGTCCTGCTGTATGTGGATGACATGATCATCACAGGGAATTCGGAGGGGGAAGTAGCAAGGCTCAGGGCAGAGCTTGCTATACGCTTCGAGATGAAAGACTTGGGAGAGTTGCATCACTTTCTCGGTATGGAAGTGGAGAGGAAGGAGTGCGGGGTTCTCATTAGCCAGAAAGGGTATGCTGATCGCATTGTGAAGTGGTTTGGCATAGGCGAAGGGAAGAAGTGCTCTACTCCAATAGAATCTGGGCTGAAGCTTCGACGAGATGAGGGAAGGGTTCTTCCGGATCCCTTGGTGTTCAGGGCTCTTGTTGGGAGCTTGATTTACCTGACGATTACAAGGCAGGATATTGCTTATGCTGTTGGCCGAGTAAGTCAGTATATGGCTGAACCAAGGCAATCTCATCTAGTGGCGGCAAAAGGAATTCTGAAGTATGTCAAGGCTTCTTCTGATATGGGACTCCTCTATAGAATGGATGCGGAGTTTGCGCTGCTTGGGTACACGGATGCTGACTATGGCGGTGATTCGGATGATCGAAGGTCTACTTCAGGTTATGTGTTCACTTGCGGTTCAGCTAGCATCTCGTGGTGTAGCAAGAAGCAGGACTCGGTGTCGGTTTCAACCACAGAGGCGGAGTATAAGGCTTCGGCCTTAGCTGCTCGGGAAGTCGTTTGGTTGAGGAGGCTTATAGAGGATGTTCATGAAGAAGTGCAAGGGCCTACTTTACTCCGGGGTGACAATGAGAGTGCTCTCAAACTGGTTAACAATCCAGTGTGTCACGCCAGGACCAAGCATATAGAGATTGATCACCACTTCATCCGGGAGAAGGTGTTGGAGGGGTCTCTGCTGGTCGGGCATGTTCGGAGTGAAGATAATCTTGCTGACATCTTCACGAAGCCACTGTCGAAGGGGCCCTTTGAACGCTTGCGCAGCTTGCTGGGCTTGGTCACCACTTCCCACTTCAAGGGGGAGTGTTGAATTTTGTGAAGTGGAAGTGGTTGATGGGACAGGCCGGGCGGCCTGGGGCGGACAGCTTTGGCGGACTAGGCGGACTGGGCGGACTGAGATGTGTGGCTTGGTGGAAGGTCTAGTGGAAAGCCGGTTGTCTTCTGAGCGGCTTGTTGCATGAAGTCCGCGGACTATGCGGCCTGGTTTCTGCGGATAGGGTGTTTGCTGATTGGCTTTGCCAAGGAGCGGCCTGAGCGGATGGAGGCTTGCGGACTGGTGCATTACTCAGTGGCCGCAGGTGCAAGCTTGTGCTGATAGGTGGTTTGGCTCGTGTCCGCGAGTAGCTTGCGGACTGTTGTGTCCGCGGTGTGGGCTGTTGCGGACTGGGCTTAGAGCTTGGCTGAGGCCTTGTCGAGCTCTGGTGGCACAGCAGGCGATTTGCTGTGGAGATCGATTGGCGGACTGAGGTTGGATTCTGGGGATGGCTTCTGCATTGGACAGGAGTGTGAGGAGCTCGCGGACTGATGGCGGTCTGTGCTAGGGTGTTTGGCGGACGGGAATTTGAGTCTGCCATGCTCGCATTGGCCCTTGATGGTTTTGGACTTGGTCACACCTTGTGCCAAGGCCATGGTGTCCGCGGTATCCGCCAAGTCCGCTGTGACTGGGCGGACTGTTGCTATCTGCCTTTGGTCGTGGACTTGTGGCGGATTGAGGTGTGAGTCTTGCAGACTGCCTCGTGTTGATGCGGACTGCCATTGAAGGGGGTTGCTATCCTGCAGTGGTTGGAGCTTTGCGGGCTGATGCCTTGTCCGCATAGCTTGGGCGGACTGGAGAGGGTTCGCCAATGTTTGCCTTGCTCCTGGCGGTTTTCCTTGGTATCCGGCTAAGTCCTTGCGGACTCAGCGGACGGTGTTTTTGCTATCGTGCGGGCTGGGGCGGTGTCGCTATCTCCTGGGCGGTGACCACACTCCTCACCTTGCCTATAAATAGGACCCCCCTGGCAAACCTAAGTAACTAGAGTGAACAGTAAGTTGGGTTGAGCGAAGTGCTGCGGTCTCAGTTTGTCAGTCCGCGCGGATTGTTTCAGTGCTGACGTTTGCTGTGTGCAGGTCGCGCGGGTAGCTTCAAGGAGCCAGGAGTTTGGCTGTGACTTCAGTCAAGTACTTGGAAGTGTGCGGTCTCTGCGGACTCAGCAGGAGGTCGCTCTGCGGCTTGTCAGTTCTGTTTCATCTTTGCCAGCTTCAATAACCTGTCCGCCGGCTTCAGGCGGGTAGGGGTGTTCCTCAGTTCAGGTTCAGCAGGAGGCGAATAACGGTGTGTCCGCGCGGCCTCGCGGCTTCGGCGGACTCCGTGGCTATTCGGCAGATTGCAGCGTAGCGTGGGCGATCTCAGCGGACTCGGCGACCTCGGCGACCTCGCGGTCTCGGCGGACTCCAGTGCTGTCCGCCCGGCTTGTTTTTTGGTGCTTTCTGTTTACAGCTATTATACTAGCGAAATCATGTCTCACTATGTATGCCTCGGATTGTAAAGAAGTGAATGAATAAAAGACATGCTTGTGCTTCCATTGTTTGTTGGGATTAACCTCTGTTCCTTGGTTTCCGCTGGTTCAACGTGAGAACTGGGTAGTTCCGAAGATATTAATTTGCCGTTTGGGCTATCTTGCTGACCACGTTGAGAAAATTTAACATAAATTACATTCATAACAAGCCAAGAAAGTCTGATGAAAGACTCACCTTCAGTCAGATCCATTCTGAAAGGAACATGAAGAAGGCTACTGTACCTCTTCCTTTTATACAGTCAGCAGTTAACCAAATAACAACACCTGCTCAGAAAAGAAGATATAACATTCATGAGTGTTGGTGCTGTGGGAAAGTGGGGCATTTTGCCTTAGATTGCTGGCACAATCCTACTGTGCCGAGAGCTAGTGTTAGTTTTCCTGCCAAAAAATATGCAGGAAGACATGTTCATTTTCAGGCTAATCGGAATATAGGACCAAATAATTTTTGGGGTCCTAAGGTAAGATAAATTATGTTTTTTATATCAGTCCAAGTGCCCATACCCCTCTATGGTACTTGGACAGTGGTTGTTCCAGGCACATGACTGGAATAAGGAGCAAACTAAAGAAGAACACTCCAGTGAACGATGGACCCAAAGTAATCTTTGGTGGTTTAGATAGAGGAGTGAGAAGAGGCTATGGTAAGATTACCAATGACATAGTCACCATCTCAAAAGTGGTTTATGTTGAAGGTTGCAACACAATCTCATAAGCATAAGCCAACTCTGTGATCTTAGCTATGTCATTTCATTCCACAAGAATCAGTGCCAAATTAAGAGGTCAAGTGACCAAGTGGTCATCTTAATAGGCACTAGGAGTCGAAATGTTTATTGCTTAAACTTTTTATGTCTTAACAAAAACTATCATATTTGTCTAGTTGCAAATAAGAAAGTCTTATATTATGTACAATGGCACAAGAGACTAGCTCATTTGAACTATAGGACCATTTGCAAGCTCTTTAGTGAAGAGCTAGTTAGGAATGGTCTCAAGATTAAATGCAACAAGGAAGGAATTTGCTCAGCATGCCAAAAGAGCAAGCAGACCAAAGCTTCCTTTAAGGGTATTGGTATCAAAGATTCTGTGAGGTGTTTATACCTCCTACATATGGACTTGTTTGGTCATATGCCAATTTATAGTCTAGGTAGGAATGTCTACACCCTTATGGTGGTTGATTACTATTCTAGGTTTGTTTGAGTTTTCTTTCTTAAGAAAATGTCTGAAACCCTTGATATCTTCAAGACTTTTATCAAGCAAATTAAGAATGAACTTGACACCACTGTGGTCAAAATCAAAAGTGACCATGGGACTGAATTCCAGTCTGAAATCATGAAAAGGTTCAGTGAAGAGCAAGAGATTCATCAAGAATTTTCTTCTCCAAGAACACACCCCAACAAAATGGGATTGTTAAGAAGAAAAATAGAACTCTCATAGAGCTTGGTAGGAACTTGCTGAGTGACACATCTCTCCCAGAATACTTTCGGGTTAAAGCAGTAAATACTGCATGTTATGTACTTAATCAAGCCTCTATCACCAAGAGCCACAAGAAGACTCCCTATAAGATTATGAAGGGCAGAAAATTAAACCTGGCCTATCTCAGGATCTTTGGTTGCAAGTGCTATGAGCTGAATAATGGAAGTCCTATATGACTAAGTTTGCTATCAAGTCCTATGATGAGATTTTTGTTCGGTACAATAATCATTTTAAGGCATATAGGATCTACAACTTGGAAAGTCAAGTTGTAGAAGAATCTGTTAATATAGTTTTTGATAAGTACACTATGATTAATAATGAGCTGTCAAGCTCCTCTTCTAGTATTACAAGTACAGAGCTGATGATGGACAAGCTAACCATCAAATATGCTACTCCATTAGTACAAGATGGAGTGGATATTCTAGAAGAAGGGCAAGGCACACTTGAAGTGGATGAATATCAGCAAGATGCTGCCACTGAAGCTGGTGCTAAAGGAAGATTTCCTCCAACTGTCAGGCATATAAGAGATCATCCAAGACACCAGACTATTGGTGATGCAAACCAAGAAGTGGTGACAAGAAGCAAGAGCCTTAATATTGCTTTGTATTCAGTTTTCCTATCACAGGTTGAGCCCAAGAGATTTGAAGAGGCCAACATAGATTAGTTCTAGATTGTAGTTATGTAAGAGGAATTGAACCTATTTAAGAGATGTAAGATCTGGAAGCTGGTTCCCAGACCACAAGTACATAATATCATTGGAGTCAAGTGGATTTACAGGAATAAACTTGATGAAAATGACATTATTATCAAGAATAAAGCTAGACTGGTAGCTAAGGGGTACAGACAAGAAGAATGTATTGTCTTTAATCAAATTTTTGCCCCTGTAGCAAGATTGGAAGCCATCAGACTCTTCCTTACATATGCTGCATACAAAGGATTTAAAGTCTAACAGATGGATGTGAAGTTAGCCTCCTGAATGGTGAATTAAAGGAAGAAGTCTATGTTGAACAACTTTCAGGTTTTGTTGATTCTAACTCTCCTGAATTTGTTTATAGACTTAAGAAAGCTCTATATGGGTTAAAGTAAGCCCCTAGAGCATGGTATGAGACATTGTCTAGCTTCCTCATTGAGAACAAATTCTCAAAGGGGAAGATAAACAAGACCCTATTCCTAAGGGAATCTAAGGGAAAGATCATCCTAGTCCAAATTTATGTAGATGACATAATTTTGGGGTATACTGATGACAAACTTTGCAGGAAGTTTGCCAAACTTATTCCTAAGGGAATCTAATAGCAGCAAATTTGCTCCCAAGCGGCTATACAAGTCACTCCTGGTTCAAAATACCTATTAAACTGGAGAATGTACTAAATTGCGGCATCAGTAAACAGTCCGATTTGCAAAAAAAATTAGTTGAACTTTCATCAGCAATTATTTGGGACGAAGCACCCATGACAAACAGAAAAACATTTGAAATACTAGTCTGTACATTGCAAGATATATTAGATATAAACAAGCCTTTTGGTGGGAAGGTCCTTATCATAGGAGGGGATTTCAGACAGGTGACACCTGTTGTTATGACTGACACGAGATTTGAAATAATTCGCACAAGAATCGCGGAGTCTTATTTATGGATGGGTGTCAAAATACTCAAATTAAAAGAAAATATGAGGGCACGCAATGACAACGAATTTGTGGAATTCTTGCTAAGGGTTGGAAATGGCGTGGAGCCAACAATAGAAAATGACATGATACGCCTTCTTGCCTCAATTGTTATGCCTTGAGAGGGGGAGCAATCAAACGATGATCTAATTAATTTTTTTTCTAAATACGCAAACTTATGATGTCAATAGTACCGATGTTGACTATATGGAGACAATAGATCTAATAAGTCCATTAAATGAAGACGTTAACAAATTGAACGAAAAATGCATGGGCATGTTTCCATGGAATATCACAACTTATTACTCTTACGACTTGGTTTCCGATGATAACCATAACTTATATCTCCCGGAATTTTTAAATTCTATTAATCTAGGTAATCTACCAACACACAAACTAACATTGAAAGTTATTTAACTGTAGGTTAGCTACTCACCTAAAGGGGGGTGAATAGGTCTTTGAGCTTTTAATATCTCTTTTGCTCTTTTCAAATTATGTTAACTAGAGCTTGTCCTTAAGTCCTGCAATCAAAGAGAAAAATAAGCAAACACAGCAAACAACAGAAATTATAGTGGTTCTCCAATTGGGTACATCCACTTTCCCTCTCCACCTATCCAAGTTTATTTGTTAGACTTAGCACAACTTCTCCAAACTACTCCTAAGAGCTTACACCTCAGATCCCGCAGGATCTTCAAGTCTCCTCCAAGACTCACTTCTCAGCCACAAGGGCCTACACTCAGTGGTCAGTAGACCACCTACATCAAGATGTTAAGCTCTATACTCAGTCTGGGAGGACAGCCCTATCTCAGATCCCAAAGGGTCCTACCTTAGAGCTTTGTAGTGCTCCTACACTCAGTGATCCGTAAGCCACCTGCCTCAGCCTTATCTCTAAGGCCTACAGCTCAGGATTTTCAGCCGTACAACTTTAGGCATAAGGCCCTACTCTCAGAGTGCCGCAACACTCCTACAACTCTGTACCCCTCCAGGTACCTACCTCAGTGCCCTCCAGGCACCTACAGCTTAGTGACAAGCTTGTCACTTACCTCAGGCACAAAGGCCCTACACTCAGAGAACAGTACTCTCCTACCTCAGGCACTTAAGCCCTACAGCTTAGATCCTCACTTGGATCCTACCTTAGTGCCCATCCATGCACCTACCTCAGTGACAAATTTATCACCTACAGCTCAGGCACAAAGTGCCCTACACTCAGATTCAGGAAACCTGAATCCTACAGGAAATAAATACAGAGTTGAAGAAAATAAAATTATTGTCTTAGAGAAATAAATCTGAGTTAACTTTGCTGGACTGAGCAGATTTCAGTCCAGCTCACCTACTGTAGAAGGAATCAGCCTTCTTCTACAGCTATCACTTATTATTACTGCACTGATGAGCAGCTTCCACTTTGCTGAGAGACGAATCAGCTAAACTGTTCTGTAGAGAACACCCTTTCTTAGCTTGAAGGGCTTCGGCTATCCTTTCTTGCCTTTCGGCTATCTTGGCTGGACTTCAGCTTTCAAGCTTAATCGGAAGTAAATGTCCAGCCGCCTCTATCAGTTTATCTTTCTATTTTGGATTCGTTCACCCTAATCCTTTACTATTTTCCCTTTTATATGCATTGATTTGAATCAACAACACCATAGTATGTGGGCCCACCAAGGATTGGTGAGCGCCAACTCCATCAGAAAGGGACAAAACATCTTTCGGCGCTGTAATAGCTTTCTCGCAATGGCTTCCTACAGTTTTGACTTTGATAACGTCAGCAGTGGTCATCAACATCTAGACTTAGAAAATTTTCCTGAATCCCATCAAGCGTTGAGTGATGTTGTCACACTTAACTCCATCAGCTTTGGCTCTCAGCGCTTCTGGACTTAGAAAGTTTCCTGGCTTTATCTTAGTGGTTTTGTCTTAGCGGTCTCAGTGGTTTTTCATTATTAGCTGAGACAAGCCTTTGTCTCAGCGCTTTCATCTTATCTGTTGTCTCAGCGGTTTTTCCACTTTTAACTGCCTCAGCGAATTTGTCTCAACTATCTCAGCGATTTTCATTTATCAGCTGAGACAATTCTTTGTTTCAACGCTTTCCTCTTCATTAGAAGCGTTGAGTGAACCTCTTTCACTCAACGCTTCTGGACTTAGAAAAATTCCAGCTAATTTTGTTCTCAGTTATTTACCTCTTGACTATCTCAGTGCTTCCTGCTTTATTTAGAAGCATTGAGTGAACTTGCTTCACTCAACGCTTTTAGACTTAGAAAGTTTCTAGCTAACTTTGTCTCTGCTGTCTCAGCTATCTCAACGCCATCTTCTTAGCTATCTCAACGCCATATTCACAGCTGTCTCAGCTATCTCAACGCCATCTTCTTAGTTGTCTTCAGCTATCTCAATGCTATCTTCCCAGCTGTCTTAGCTGTCTCAGCGGTCTCAACGCCTTCTTCTCAGCGGACTCTGCACTTATGCCTTAGATAGATTTTCTGGCTTTAATCTTGATAAGCTTTGAGCTGAGATTGACGAACTACGAACTGAGCTCGATGAACTTTGATCTTCTCAGCGCTCTCAGCGCTTTTTGCCTTAGTCGATTTTTCTCTTGCTTTAGCTTAACAAACATTGGGTTGAGCTCGACGAACTGTAATCTGAGTTCGATGAACTTCGAGCTATGTTCGACAAATTTTGTATCCTGATTTCTTAAGCTTATGCTGAGTTGAGCTCGATGATCAGCAAGCTGATTTCAACGAACTCTGAGCTGAGTTCGAAAAAATTTGAGTTTATTGATTTCTTTACTTGTCCAATCATGGACAACCTGCATGCATGAACTAAAGCACACATCAAATACATTATGTATGTATGTCATTGACCCGTTTGACTTCTTACAAATCTAGGATATTGGGATCAATTAACCCAACAATCTCCCCTTATTTGAAGAAGTCAAAACAATACAGGTCATTGACAACACAACATTTCATCATAACAAAATTTAACAGTATAAGTAGAAGTGTTACCATTTTTCCAGTCTGTGGAGAATTACTTACTCCTGGCATGCTGCCATCCTTACAGTTCCACTTGGCTATGCTTCTCAGCCCTTGACTTCTTTCCTCCCCCTTTTTGACTTCTACAATATGGAGCATACTGATTGGTTGTTTTACCCTATCTATCTCAGCTGTCGGGCTAGCTCCCCCTCAACAGTTGTACACCATCTTCAGTATCTGGAGGAAGAGCTTATTCTACCTGCAAAATAAGCAATGCAGCATATGGTAGAAGAGAGTATTGAAGCTACATAAGATTCAACATGCCCAATTCAAATTTGAAGGTGTTGAACTTAGCTTCATCTAGTGGCTTAATGAAGATATCAGCCTCTTGCTTGTCTGTGGAGACAAACTCAAGGGAGATGTCTTCCCTTTCCACATGTTCTCTAATGGAATGATACCTAATTTCTATATGCTTAGTCCTACTATGGGAGATAGGATACCTAGCTATAGAAATTACACTAGTAGAATCATAAAAGAGTGAAGTTCTACTTATCTGAACATTGTAATCTTGAAGTTGATGCAGAATCCACAGCAACTGAGCACAGCAGCTTCCAGCTGAAATATACTCTGACTCTGCTATTGAGATTGCTACCTTGTCTGTTTCTTGCTACTCCAAGAGACAAGCCTTCCACCTAGAAATTGACAGGAGCCTGAAGTGCTCTTCCTATCATCCTTACAGCCGACAAAATCTGCATCTGAATAGCGAGTTAGTTCAAATTCCCCATTCCTAGGGTACCATAAGCCAAGATTTTGGGTGCCCTTAAGATATCTCAAGATTCTTTTCACAGCAGTATAGTGAGAATCTTTAGGGCAAACCTGATACCTAGCATAGACACATGTTGCATACATAATGTCAGGCCTACTTGCTATGAGGTAGAGAAGAGAGCCAACTATACCTCTATACAGAGTTTAATCAACAGGCTTCCCTAGATAATCTTTTCCTATAGGCATACTTGAGCTCATGGGAGTTCTTATGGTGGAAGCATTCTCCATGCCATATTTCTTGATTATCTTCCTGGTGAATTTTGACTGGGATATGGATAGTCCATCATCAGTATGTTTTACTTGGAGTCCCAAGAAAAACTTCAATTCACTCATACTACTCATCTCAAACTTCCCCCGCATAAGTTTTGCAAACTTCCTGCAGAGGTTGTCATCAGTAGAGCCAAATATTATGTCATCAACATAAATCTGGACTAGGATGATCTTGCCCTTATATTCCCTTAGGAATAGGGTCTTCTCTATTTTCCTCCTTGAGAATTTATTCTCAATGAGGAAGGTAGACAATGTCTCATACCATGCTCTTGGGGCTTGCTTAAGCCCATAAAGAGCTTTCCTAAGTCTATATACAGTAGTAGGAGAGTTAGAGTCAATAAAACTTGGAGACTGCTCAACATAAACTTCTTCCTTCAAGTCTCCATTCATGAAGGCTGACTTGACATCCATCTGGAATACCTTGAATCCATGGAAGGTTGTAAATGCAAGAAACATTTTGATTGCTTCCAACCTTGCAACTGGGGCAAAGGTTTGATCATAATCAATCACTTCTTCCTGTCTATACCCTTTGGCCACCAGTCTGGCTTTATTCTTGATTATAATGCCATTTTCGTCAAGTTTATTCCTGAAAATCCACATGAATCCAATGACATTGAGTCCATTTGGTCTGGGAACCAGCTTCCAGACCTTGCACCTTTTGAACTGGTTCAATTCTTCCTGTATTGCACCAATCCAAAATGCATCTTGATTTGCTTCTTCAAATTTGTTGGGCTCTTCTTGTGATAGGAAGCTGGAATAGAGTGCTGTGTTGAGGCTCCTGCTTCTGGTTTGTACACCTTGGCTAGCCTCACCAATTATCTGCTCTGGAGGATGATCTCTAAGATATTTAACTGCTGGGGGCAGTCTAACTGCTTCTTGTTGATTATCATTTTTTGTAGCAGGTTGGTCTTCATTTCTAGCTTGACTGTCCTGTACTTCCTCTGGACATCATCCCTCACCACAATCTTCTTGTAAAGCTGGGTCTTTATCTTTGATGGAGAGCTTTTCCATCACGACTTCTATTCCTACAGAGCTAGGCAAAGAGCTTGACAACTCACTGTCAATCATGCATGACTCATCAAACACTATATGGATAGACTCTTCTACAACTTGATTTGTCAAGTTATGGACTCTATATGCACTACCATTGTTGTTGTACCCAACAAATATCCACTCATGGGATTTAACAACAAACTTAGTCATTTTTAACTTACCATTGTCCAGGATGAAACACTTACAACCAAAGATCCTGAAGTAGGAAATGTTTGGTTTTATGCCCTTCAAGATCTCATAGAGAGTCTTCTTATTGCCTTTGGTGATAGAAGCCCTATTGAGCACATGACATGCAGTGTTAACTGCCTCAGTCTAGAAATATTTAAGGAGAGAAGTGTCACTCAATATGTTCCCCCAGCTTCTATGAGAGTCCTGTTTTTTCTCTCAGCTAACCCATTTTGTTGGGGTGTTCATGGAGAGGAGAACTCTTGATGAATCCCTTGCTCTTCACAGAATGTAGTCATAGTAGCAGACTGAAACTCAGTTCCATGGTCGCTTCTCATTCTGACCATAGAGCATGCAAACTCATTCTGAATTTGCTTGACAAAATTTGTGAAGACTTCAAGGGTTTCATCCTTTTTCTAAGGAAGAACACCCAAGTAAATCTGGAATAGTAATCAACCACCACAAGGGTATAGACCTTCCTACCTAGACTATGAACATGCATAGGACCAAACAAGTCCATATGCAGGAGATACAAGCATCTCACAGAGTCCTTGGCCCCAATGCTCTTGAAAGAGGTCTTAGTCTGCTTACCCTTTTGGCAAGCAGCACAGATACCCTCCTTGGAGCATTTTATTTTGGGACAATTCCTAACAAGCTCATCACTGAAGAGCTGACGAATGTTCTAATAATTCAGATGAGCCGTCTTTTGTGCTACTGAACACAATATGAGACTTTCTCATCTGCAACAAGGCATATAGGGGAGCTATTTTCTAAGCAAGAAAAAATTCAACCAATAAACATTCCCACTCCTAGTGCCTGCTAAGATGACACTTTGGTCACTTAACCTCTTGATGTGACACTTATCCTTGTGGAAGGAAATATCATAACCAAGATCACATAGTTGGCTTATGTTTATGAGATTGTGTTGCAACCCCTCCACATAAGCCACCTTTGTGATGGTGATTATGCCATTTCAGATGTTACTATAGCCTCTGGTTATCCCCTTGTTTGAGCCTCCAAAAATGACCTTGGGTCCATTCATTACCGGAGTGTACTCCTTCAATAGCTCCTTTATTCCAGTCATGTCCCTGGAACAACCACTGTCCAAGTACCATTTAGGAGATTTGGTACTTGAACTAACCTGAAAAGAATGCAAGTCACCTTACCTTAGGATACCAATTTTTGTTGGGTCCTAGGTTCACATTAGCCTTGAAATAACCCTGCCTTCCTACAGAATTCCTGACAGGTTGGCAACCTTTGGAAACTGAGGGATTGTGCCAGCAATCCACATCATAGTGACCACTTTGCCACAACACCAGCACTCATTAATATTATATCTCCTTTTCTGTTTGGGACCAGCAATTGACTGTACTGCTTCCTGAATAGTGGGTAGATGTGCTGCACTATACTTCTATCTTCTTTCAGCAGCAATTTGACCGAAGGACAGTCTTTCAGCTGGTTGTGTTGGCCTTCTCTGAGAACCACAAGCTGCATGTCTCTTTTCACCTAACATGCATCTGATAACATCTTAGATGGCCATTCCAGCCTTCCCAGAAGACTCTCCTTGATTCACAACTTTTGTTGTATGATTTAGATTTTTAGCAGCAATAATATCTTTGAGTTTTGGGGCAGGGGCACCAAAAATAAATGGTCCAGGTTGGGCGATTTGGATTTCCTCATGGGCAGCCTTAAAGGCTTTCACATGGATGTACCTTCCACCATGGTTGGGGCCACATTCGTCCATACCAGTGGATCTGCCGTTCTCTGAGTGACCATAACAACTTTCATGGTCATACCTGTTAGAAGGCAACAAAACTCTCTGAAAAGAAATTTGAGGTAGTGAGGCTAGAGGCACAAAGGTGCCTTCCCTTTTCCCTTTTCTCATGGATTGAAAGGTCTAGCAGGTCCCTTAATTCCCAACCATTTCTTACCAGCTTGGGTAAGGTGGGTATCAATTAAGGGTAGCACAGTGCTTGGCTTAGAAAATTTTGTCAGCAATAATTTTTCATTTAACAGATCATTTTCAAGTTTCTGGATAAGTTTCTCATTTGAGACTCTTGCCATAGACTCAATGTCAATGATTTCCTTGAGCTGGCTGCATGTGCAACCATGTTAGTGAGGGCTTTTTATTGGTCTTCACACTTGCTTTTAAGACTAAGAAGCTCTTTTTCCTGCCTCTTTACAAGTAGCTTGCATTTCTTGAAAGCCTCAAGAAGTTCTCCATATTTGGTAATTATGAAGTTTACATCATCCTCAGAGTTTGAATCCCCTTCATCTCTTGATGATTGAGCTTTAGAGACTGATTCTGCCGCATGACTAGAAATAAAAGAATGTGGTTTAGCATGTACCTGAAACTGACTAGGCTGATCCTGGTTGCTTTCTTCATCTGTCATTTCATTAGTACATGACACTGAGCATCTCCTTTTCATCTTCATCCACCTCTGAGTCACTCTCTGGATGTGACAAAGGGTACCTGATCCCTATTTTAGTAACATGGAACTCTTCTTCAGCAACAACAATAAGCCCAATGTAGGCTTCATCTTCTTCACTGTCTGACTCAAAGGAAGAGTCAGACCAGCTCTTCTCTTTCTTGTCCACTAGGGACTTCTCTTTCTTCTTTCCTTTGTGGTGCTTCTTCACTCTTTCTTCTTTCCTCTTTACTGGGCAGTCAACAATCACATGCCCAAGTTTGCTGTAGCAAAAACAAATAATGTTAAATGAAGATTGTTTATTAGAGTTAGAAGCATACCTGTCCTCCTTAGAGGATTTCCTTTTGTGCTAAGAGGAGGAAGAAGGCCTTTTGTTCTTCTAATGCCCCTTCTTCATAAATTTCTAAAACTGCTTGGAGAAGGCAGCAAGGTCCTCATCAGATGTATGGCTGTCAAATGAGCTGGACCTGGAGCTCTCAGATTATGACACAGCAGTTCTCATCACTAGAGAGATCTTCCTTCTGCTCCTGGTTGAAGCATCAGCTTTGAAAGCCATAGATTTCTCCCTGCTCTATGACTTGCTGGTCTTCTCTTCTTCTTACTTCCTTGCAGCAAGCTGCATCTCATAGGATAGTAGCTTTCCAAACATGGTTGGAGGTGGTGTGTCTGCTAGTCTGCCCATCTCCCTAATGGCACAGATCTTTGTGTCCCAATCCTTGGTGAGGGACCTGAGAATTTGTCATTCAACTCATAGGTGCTGAAGACTTCCATAAGTTCTCAGTTCATTAATAGTTCTGAAAAATCTTTCAAAACTTTCAACAATGCCCTCAGACTTTCCTTGTCTGAAGGCCTCATACTCCTAGTTGAGTATGGATTTCCTATCATCTCTCACCTCTTCTGAGCCCTCCATGAATAACATTAGGGTGTCCCACATCTCCTTGGAGGTCTTGCAGTGCACCAAATTATGGAATGTAGGATCATCTACATCACTAGCAATGATATTTTTAGCTCTCTTGTCCATGGAGGCAAGCAGGAGCTCATCTTTGTTCATTTCTTCATATGATTTGGGAGTCTGGATGTTGGCATCCAGAACTGAGATCTTCATGGGGATGAAGGGTACCCTCTTTAATTGTGATTTAACATCCTGATACTTTCCTTCCAAAGCCCAAACCCTTCCTTTTTGCAGATTGGCAACTTCATGGCTCCAAATTCCTTGTAATTTACACCAGACCCCATTTCTTATCTTTTAGCTAACCTTGGAGGTATACTCAGATTGTTAAATCCTTTTTGAGGAACCTCCCTCTGATATCACTTGAAAGTTATTTAACTTTAGGTTAGCTAATCACCTAGAGGGGGGAGGGATGAATAAGTCTTTGATCATTTAATATCTCTTTTGCTGTTTTCAAATTATGCTAACTAGAGCTTGCCCTTACGTCCTGCAATCAAAGAGAAAAACAAGCAAACACAGCAAATAACAGAATTTATAGTGGTTACCCAATTGGGTACATACACTTTCCCTCTCCACCTATCCAATCTTATTTGTGTAACGCCCCGAAACTCAAAGGAGCGAAGGGGGACGTTTTAGGCCAGTTTGGATTCTGGCTGCAGGCACACGGCCTGGGACACGGGCGTGTCCCAGGGCGTGTCGAGCCTGTGTCGACACTGAGACGGGAAGTCGACACTTTGGTCTCGACATTGTGTCGAGACTGGGCACACGGCCTGCGACACGGGCGTGTCGCAGGGCGTGTCGACCCGTGTCGACACTTAGCCGCGAAGTCGACACTCTGCGTTCGACGAAGTGTCGAGACATGGCACACGGCCTGCGACACGGGCGTGTCACGGGGCGTGTCAACCTGTGTCGATACTCGTTCCGGGAAGTCGACACTTTGGTCTCGACATTGTGTCGAGACAAGGCACACGGCCTAGGACACGGGCGTGTCCAAGGCCGTGTCATCAGGTCGACGATCTTCGCTCGACGAAGTGTCGAGTGTCGAGACCGTGTACACGGCTTGGAGCCTGGGCATGTCAAGGTGACACGGGCAAGGACACGGGCGTGTCCTAGAACCCATGTAGTGCTCGGGTTGATTTCGGGGAAAAATGATGGGGGTACACGGCCGGCCATACGGCCGTGTTAGGTGGAACACGGGCGTGTCAGCTCGAACACGGGCGTGTTCGATACCCGTGTGTTGTTCCAGGTGATTCGATTTTGACGGCGAATGAGGCACACGGCCCGGGCCACGGGCGTGTGCCAGACCGTGTTCGGTCCAGATTGGGCATTTCAGTCCCGAATCAAAGCCGTTCGTTTCTTTATTTTGGGATCCAACGGCTGGGGATTGTTCCTAAAGGGATATACCCGGGATTGGACTTAGAAACCCTCACTTTTCATGAGTGGTTAGCTTTCTAAAACCTTAGAGAAAGTAGAGAGCCAAGGAAGGAATAAGGAGCTAGATCCGGCCATTGGAGGAGCTTCGAAGCTCCGAATCGCGGGCCGACTCCGGATCCACGGAGGCAAAGCTAGTGCGGTGCTTTTCATCTGATTACTTTTCAATGGCGCCAAAGAGGAACGCTAGGGTAACGATCCTCATCTTGAGCATGAGTAGCTCTCTTTCTTTGCATAGGAAGCCCGCTCTCGCGAGTTTGTGGAGAGTTGGAGGCGTTCCTTCAGGTAGATATGTGAAGTCCCCGTTTTTTAGAGTCCGTAAGCGAGAACGGACATAGGCATAATGTGTGAAGCCTACCCGGACATGTTGGTCTGGATCGGTGATGTTGCATTGCATAAATGCCGGAGAAGACTCCGTGCTATGGATTGTTTTTCGAGTTTTCTACACGGTAGATTGTAGAAGGGAGCCTTGGGGACTAACCCAAAGGTGCACCCGGAAAACTGGGCGGATACGAGATCTTGCCAACTTGGTGGCCTGAGAGCGTAACTTGAACATAACCGGGTTATGTGAATTGTGATGGAAATGGGACTCGGTGGAAGTTTGACCCGCGTAAATGGCTTAAATTGTCGTTGCGATGTGAGCACGGGTTAGATGAAACCGTACCCGTTCTATGTCGTTCGGTTAAAGAGACCTAAAGGCACATGGCACTTGTCGTTGGCATAGATTAGGGTCTTCGGCGGTCGATGACTTAAATTGTCGTGACCCAGGCCAAGAAGACAAATTGCTCATAGGTTTGGCCGTCAAAGTGGCGGTGGTGAGTCCGAAATGTCTATGGCTTTAATTGACGTGACATCGACCGGTTCACCGAGAATGTGCCCTGAGAGCACGGGG